>QQSS02221498.1:2500-22597 GCA_003687565.2 Craspedacusta sowerbii
TACTACTACTTCTACTACTGCTACTATTCTACTGCAGCTGGTGTGGGCAGTACTTCTGCTGCTGCAACTACTAATACCATTGCTACATCATAAAGGATAAGGCAGCATAGTCACAAACTTCGCTTCGAAGTCCGTCTCAGCATCGAATGGTTCTGCAAGGTGAGCAAGGTCACCTATGTTAGGCTTCACATACTTTGATACCTGGAAAATAGAGATTTATTACTGACAATTACCCTTCTAGAAATGGAATTTGCAAGCTACCAAGACATAGCCAAAAGGTTAGCATTAAGAGCTGCTTAACTTCAATTACTTTATAAACTTAATTGACAAAAACAACTATGAACCAAAACAAGTACCCCTTACAATAAAAATCCAACCTATAACTGCACGCTTCCGCACTCACAAGCTCAACCATACGCAATGCTTCAAAAAGTTTACTCTTACTTCAGGTTCTTTGGAAATAGTTTCCTTATCCGACGCAGCCACAATTACAGAGCAGAGAAAAGCAAAAGCTAGAAATCTAACTCTCTGCATTTCTAGTTACCAAATATGAAGTTTAAAATGAGCCAAAAATGCATGCCAATGGAACGTTGCCAGCGTGCAGTTGAAATGGACCTCACAGGCCTCATGAGCCAAGTTGGCCTATCAAGACGGAAACCCACCAACGGTGTAAGGAATTGTTAAGCTTACAGATTGTGCCCACGCTTGATAGAGTGACCAGTTATTATCTCATTTTGAGAAGCTTCATGGATAGCTTCGTAGAGGGCCAACAAAGTTGCAATCGTTCAGCCAGGCCATATCATAAGGAACTTGTATTCAGATGTTTTTACTCGGATGGAGGGGAGGGGCGGGGGTCGAGGATTCAATTTTCTGATTCAAAATGATTCACTTGATTTGCCATTTAGAAACATAAACAAAGGGTTTGGTTGCACTGAAACAGCATCCCTGTTTCTAATGTTTCTAGGGTAACAGGCTTCATTTAAGAACAGCAATTGTCAATTCATTTTCGGCTAAAAGTTAACTAAGATTGTAAAGGATTTATCTTCTGGATGCTTTTATTTCCAGGAGAACGTTATTCTGATTTTCATTTGTTATCTTAGGAAACTGACACATGTGACCCACTGTTCTTCTTGCTGGTGAGTTCAACACGTAGTGCAAGAGGCCAACTTGCAATTTCGGCATTGGTATCCATAAAAATGGTTCGAACGGAGCGCGAAGTTAGCCGAAGGTCTTCTAGAAAAGCTGGGTTCTTAGACATAACCCGAAGATCTTGCTAGTATGCTTGATGCTCAAAAGGTTATCTGTCATGGCAGGTTAGTCAACCAGCATCAATTTAAGGACATTCTTACAGTATTTACTTTTCTAATTTTTTTTTTCTTTGATCAATTTCCGGATCTGAATAGCAAAATACTTTAATGATAAATATGAGGAGATTTATACTCATGAATGATTGATAGAAGCTTACACGTCAAGTTATTCTAGGCTTGAGATTGAAAGTCATCTGGTTTCCTGATCAGGACCAATCTATTCATTATTTGAAAAATTTTCAAAGAGAAAAGGAATAAAATATATTAAAACTATTTTCTAGGCTTCTAGGCACTGATTCTTAAGGAAGGAATGCAAGCGCACTTGCCAGTTGCTTATGAGATTCCCTTACCTCGTTTACATTTCAATACTTGACACAACAACAAGCAATAGCACAACACGAAGAGCAACTTAATTGTCCTAATAAACACGTGAAGTTCGACTTGGCAACTTACTCTCCCTATATTTGATTCAGTTTATACTGAAAGAGCATTATACTGAAAGACCTTACACAAAAAGTAGAATAATACTTCGAATCTATAGGAAAGTCGTGGTGCAGACTACTTCTTAGAAAATTCTAGAATGGAGCACAAAACAAGTGACTCGATACTTAGCGATAAAAAAAACACACACAAATAAGGTGAAATGCTGAAATTAAAGCTTTCGTGGGTCATGCAGTAAGAATAAAGCACTGTTTTGAGAGACATATTACTCAAGGATGCATAACAGATAGCTGGCGAAAGCATTACACGCACAAGACTACATCCAAACCAGCAGTCTGAAAAGCTGAAGATGAAGAGGAATGGAGAACCACTGTTTCGGTCATCATTACCGAAGGAAGGAGGGACGACAAGGAAAGAGAGGTAGATACCGAGAGATGGAGAGAGAGAGGGAGTAATAAAAGAGAGTATGAGAGAGAGAGAGAGAGATCAAGAACAAAGAACGAATAGCAAGGAGAGCGAGGGAGGCAGGGAAGAGAGATACAGAAAGGGATTACATGCCACATGTGAAACAAAAATTATATATTAGGGTAAGGACTTAAGATTCTGCAAAATGGGATAAATGATATAAAGTACGAGAATGCTACCATCTACGAGCAGCTTCAGGAATTAATTCTTATATTTCTCAATATATTGCCGATTTTCAAGAAGATAGTTCTATCCAACTTACTAGCTCTTCATTCATTATATTGTTGCTATTTGACTGGGTATGGCTGTGCGCTATTAGTATCTGAACTGAGAAACAGGAGGTCATCGCAAGGTAACAAGGCGAAGTGAATATGTTAAAATACGCCAGTGGAAATGCTTTCAAGCAAAGCTAATAAAGGCGAACAGCACACTAGAAGACCATGTCTTCGTTTCGAAGGAGTTTCATCATCAGCAAACTGGAATTGAGGATCAGGAGAGGCAGTGAGACGTGCATGTGGATGCTATCGCCAGGGCACATAGAATTGCAACGGGTGGCTTTGTTCGGAAGAGACTGAGGCAAGTTACCATCAGGTTCTCATCCCTTCCGTGCAGAACTTTAAAGAATATCAAGCGCGGAAAGTAATCGAACGCAGAAAATCTAGCGAGGTAAAAGGAAATATAGATATATGGAGCAATCGAGCTAATTCATTCAATAAGTGGTCAATTTATGAGGAACTCATACAAACGGTAAAGCTACCATGTACTCATCAACCCGCGATTGATCATTCCGACATGCCGCGAAGGTGATATGCTGCACTCCAGGATAGATCAATCAATTGTCTTCGAATGTTATTTCATAGAAAATTTCAGTTCTTGAGGATTTTAGATTTAGGATTCGGGTTACTGTCAGACGTAGCCAAAAATTAATAAGTAAATAAGTAAATAAATAACTAAATAACACGCAAGCCAAAACTTCTCTATCAGCAACGGCTGCAGACCGGTTTCCATCTTATATGCAAGACTGCAGCGAGATTACGTCATCAGACCAATCGCAATGAACGACTTAATGCCATCTTCTCATCATGCAAAATTTTAAAGGAAATTTTATCTACTGCACCAATGTAAGCGGTGCTTTTATTCTGCTTCGTCCTAAGAATAAATGATGCAAGTTAATGTCGAGCATGAATATCTAACAAAACCAAATAATTAAAAAATTAATTTGGAACTGTACTGTAACTGCTTATAAAGATCCCGGCCTTAAAAGTGTAAGTTAGCAGAATAATTTAGCTGCAAACAGCAAGCTCTGAGAATAATTACTTTTTCTAAACATGATGCCTCTACATTTGAATTATTCTTGCAATTAAAAATACAGAAACTCAAAGATGTTTAAGGTAGACGTATCCTTTCTTATGAGTGCCTGACACAATAATCGGCTCTCTAAGTTTCTCAAAAAATCATTCCGTTTTCAGGAATCTACCATGAACACGCAAAAGAGTGAATCACCGCAACTTTCAATGCCATGTAAACTTAGAAAACTATTTGTGTAGCATCAATTTCAAAGTACCACATCCCACTGCAACGTTTCGAAGAGAGGTGAAGTCTTAAATTGTGACACGGTCATGCCTAATATTTATGCACATGATTTTTATCGTGCTTGGTCTGTTGCATATTAAAGTATTTCTTATTACAATATTGTCTCACTACAAGCGGTTTTCTCTATATTAGCTCAACGTATGATGTGTGTAGATGCAATATTTGGTTGCATTCGAGATAAATTAGTTTATTGACGGAGTTCATTTGTTGACTAGCAACTTTTTTATGAATGTGTTACATTAGTTTCTTGTTGTTTGAGTTGATGTTTACAACCTGTTGACTACTGATCCTCATAAACTCTGCCCATTAAGCAACAATCCATAGGGAATACGTTAAATTTATTTCTGAAAAATTTTTCATGCTATAATTCTCATGTTTGTTTTTTTGCTCTTTCTGTTATGTCCTGTCTGTCATCATGCCTGTCTGACATCCTAATTCTTATTAGTCACGGTTAGTGAGGATGTCTCCTATCCGAATAAATGCATTCGTGATGGAACTTAATAATCATCTTGCCATTCCTTTAGATTTGCATTTATCGCAAAAAACGTATTGTTTTTGTTGTTGTCAAAACATATAATATGTAAATTTCTCTCAGATTTACAGATTACATGATTTTTTCAACCCTAATCCACCGGTGCTCCAAAGGGCTCCAAAGCGCTCCAAAGCTGTAGGTCTAGATGGATGTCGTCCCTGCACCTACAGAACCGGGTCAGTCAGCGACCTGTCGTGTCGCTGAAAATAGGCAGTGCCCTACAATCTGGAGGAACCTGATAAGGACACAACTTAAAATACTTCTATCATCCAGGGACAGCTCATGCCGCTATAGCCTGACCTGCACCATCAGTGAGGATTGGTAGTTCAGTGAAACAGTTGCCACGGCTGTTGTTGTGGCGACCTGATAGCTCAGAGGCAGTCCAGCAGGCCATTTAGGTTTTGCGGAGAGGTGTCGCGCATCTGCAACGTCCAACTGGGTATCTCACACGGTTTCGTTAATTCGCCGAGCTTCTCGTTGTCATAAATGTTTACACCAGACAATGGCGCAAAAGTTAAGCAGTATACATTTACCATCTCGCTCCTTTCGACCGCCATTAATGTCACTGCTATCAATGTCTCTGTAGGAATACCTGATTGATGAAGAACTAATGTTTCACCAGAGAGAAACTTTCCGAGGCTCTGCTCACTCCGCAATCGGCCAAGGCAAAGTACAACGATTTTCTTAAGCAATTTGTCCGAGAGCCGAAGAGGTTCGGTGTGACTTTCGTTGTGAATTTGATAATTCATGTTCCACAAGCATTGCGATTGCGTCATGAAAATGATAAGCAAGCACAATAACATTTTGAAGATTTAAACAGCGTCACCTGGCAAGACTGCCAAAGCCAGTAGTCGAGTGAGTTCCATGCACAAGCTGGCTTTACCAACACGACGTACGGAGCTGTATGGTTGTAAAACATTAAACTTAAAGGGGCGTCAGCCTTTAACCAACTTGTTGACCTAGGTTTTGACATGTCTAAATCAAAAATCCCCTTCAAGAAGGAAATCAAAACTTTACTTATGGCTGCATACGATTGATGTCCTAATTTTGATCGCACTATACAACTCCTGCAGCGATGTAATGTTTCCATCGAGCGAAGTAAAATATGCGATCGTAGCTTTGCGTGTTGATCTCGACGCCCTTCGTTCATATTTGTTTCTATGTTGCGTCGTTGCCTGACGTCTTTGCCTTTTTTGTTCTTATTTTTATCAAGTTTTCTATTTTTATCAAGTTTCCTACATTCTTTAAATTACAGACTCGATTTTAGTTCAGCATCAGCTGAGCAAAACATTTTCCCTGATTGGGCCACTGCGTGCAAGTACCATATTTCTCTGTAATGCCTTGCCATTCCGTCTGGGATTCTCCAATCCAGCTCTATTTTGTGTTTTGTCGTGCCCAATTTCCATTGTTCACATCCTGGACATAACGACCATACTGTTTCATCTTGCTTTTCCCTCATTTTTTGTACTACTTTATCCGAGAACGTACAGTAATGCTCATGAGTTTTACGATGAGGTGTGTCTTCGACCTGATTAGCCCTGGCTAGGAGGACGCCTCCTTCTCACATTAATGCACATAACATTATATTTCTTCTCCATTGATGCAATGTACTTGGCAATGGGACTCGTCCACCCTTTCTTATACTTCGGCATCTATCTTTTTGGAAATTTTTTGAATTAAGTTCCTAGACGAAGTTTCCGGGAAATACTTTGCTTGCTTCGGAATATTTTGGTTTCTTGCATTTAAAATTCGTTATTATTGGTCTCTCTTCTTTTTGTCGTTTTGTCTCAGCACTACGCGTGCTCAAGCAACTAATCAAACTGAAATCCAAAGATTATTACTCAAGTTCGCAGTTTTGCGGTTGAAATACCCATACCGGGTTGATCTTCATTAATTGAGCTGTTTGCCGGGATTCAAAGCATCTCTAGTCTTACAGAATGAGATCCTCAGCAGAAGTCCCATGTATGTATTCAGTAGACGGGGTGGGCGTATTGTGGATGGAGGGTGAATATTTGGCTGACGAGAGTGGCGTGCAAGCTGGTGATGATAAATGTTTTCTATAGAAACTGGCTATGGTCCCGCGCATGTTAACTGATATTTTAGCTGGAATGTCAATCCAACAAGCTCACGTCACTTTTCGTCTTCCGGGTGGAGGAGCTTGAGCCTGGGAATATCCGACTGGCGATAGTGCTTCGAGGGTCGGCAGATCCGTTCGTGCCAAACTCGTCCAGTTATCAGGGCAACTAAAACCGGATTGCTTAGAAAGCAGCTGACGACGCCACCGCCGAGCCACACAAGCCAGCAAGTCGGATTTGTGACCACGGCACACTGGTTCACGAAGCAGAATCGGGAAGAGCATAACATCGTTGGACATGAAGTTGGCGACGTGGCAGTTCGGACCATCACAACCCAGTGCATGAAGCAGATTCTTTCCTGCACGGCGAAGAACTTGATAACATAACACAACAGCTGCACAAAATCAGGGACAAATTGGCAGGTTTATTCCGTGAGGCACGCGAACGTTGGTCTACCTTTTGCTGTCTACCCATGTTTGAACAGTGCCAACAGATTCAAAAGTATATCAAACATTGGCGTAGCGTCGCGATAGTACATCCTTTGCTGTCACATGATGGATGGGAGGGAACACAACCTGGCTTCATGATATGCTGAAAGCACCTCATTGCGTCCTCTATATCATGCCTAACCTGGAGTGGCTGGAGGTCATTGAGCCACGGTAACTTTGTTGCAATATTTTACAACAGTTATGAAATATTATCATTAATTAGTCCTGGGTGACTTTGCTTCTTTTTACTCTCAATTCATAAGCAATTCACTCATCTGCACGGAACGGATGCTTAAGGTTTTATAATTATGTTGCGAATCACGAGGCGCAGTGTAACAGCGCCTGCATCAATGAAGATGAGATTAAGGCAAGTCACGAGACCCGTCAACGAAGTCAAAACCAGCGAGCGATTCTAAATTGCAAAACTTATAATTGCATCAACTAACTTGTCGATGGTAACTGAATCGCAAGTCAATAATCTTCTGACATTCGCACAATTCACTGAAAGGCATTCACAAAGTACCTTGCACCCTGCAGGCCAACTAAGAGAGCCTCCACGCCACGGTCGGTGGCCAAGCAGGGTATGCTGAAAACTTTCGTGGCTGCCAGTTCGATGTCAGTTTTTCACGATCATTGGACCAGTCCTCCGAACCTCCCTTGGTGGGCACGTAACAAGCTCTTTAACTCCTTAAGAGGCTCACCTGACATTCGATGACTGGCTTCATTTGCTGTCGATGGCAATCGATAGTCTGCACATCCGGAAATACTCCTGGCTCTTCACCACCTTCAACTTCAGGTTTACCCTGGGAGGTGGATACCTATATTGGGGGCATATTATCGCACCCGATTCGCCTCGGTCGATATCTAAAAGAGCTACCAGGGATACCCTGTGGAGAGTACGCCGCTGCATGCAGGTTGGGCTGCGTCTTCGTTTTCTTCTGTCAGAACAGGACAGACTAGAAGAAAATGATAGTCGACTAGTCTAATATTTAGCTTAAAAAATTGTTCTGGAAACTCACTAACACAAGGCATAGATTAGTCACATGAGCATTACAAGCCCAGAAATTTCATGCCATCGGTTGAGCATGCTTTAAAAAAGCTTGGGCGATGAAAACCTGAGAAGCTGGAAAAATATTGGGAGTATGAAGTGTAAAATGCATGTGCGCAATGGAAAGAAGCCTGATGGCAAGGATACTTGGCAACTCTCGTGAATCAATAAATAAATAAATAAATTAAAACGTAAATAAATAAGTCAATCAATCGATCAATCAATCGAACAATAAATCAATCTACCCGTCAATCAATCAATTAATCAATCAATCAATCAATCAATCAATCAATCAATCGATCCATCAATCAATCAATCCACCCGTCAATCAATCAATCAATCAATCAATCAATCAATCAATCAATCAATCAATCAATATATTTTCACAACATATCAAACCATAGCCAATACAGCTTTCCCGAGGTATTTGAAGTTAAAAACTTAAATACATTTTTATGATTTGGCTTGGTCTTAGGCCCATAGCTCTGGCCGGGTACTGTGAAGGAAGCCACTAATTAGGATAACCTATTCTAGTAGTGGCTACCGTACTCACTCTGCTATTCTAGGCAATTATATTCATTGCTATTTTACATAAACTTTAGTGGTTCTTCAGCATGCTTAAGCAAGATAATGTAGTAAACTCCACTTCAGGGTCATTTTGGGCGATGCAAGTTTTGTGCTTTATTGTTGCACCATTAATCAGATATTTAAGTTGTGCCTCACTTAGAGATATGAGACTGAGACCGTGGTCATTGGCTACTAAATTATTCCAGTTTGCATTACATTTACTTGTTATCGAGTTATTTCCATACATTTTCCAGATTGGATGATCCTCTTGCGTTGTAATCATACATAGTCTTCTTAAAAGAAGGAAAATCATTGATACGGCTTGGCAGTTTTCTGTTTATCCACTGCTGAACTAATAGACAGTGTGTCATAAAAATATGATCAGCTTGACCAACAGCCTGAGATTATTACTTACCAAGTCGCAGATGTCTTGCAAACGGGAAGAAAGAGTTCTTCGCAGATCAGTGTTTAATGTGACATAGAAAGTGTTGCATAGCTTTGTTAACTGACAAAGGCAAGTAATTCGAAAGATAATCGGAATTATTTTAAGTGGCACCTTTTATCCTATTCGCTGTCTGATAAACTTGAGGCACGTGATGTTCGGCTTCACGCGTCACTGTATGTCACTGTGTGATTATTGATAGGCTCTGCTCGCCAGCATCTCATACAGAACCAAGCCATCCCTGCCCTTCTCGTCTACATATTGCAGAGTGTTTTTCAAGTGAAAATCTGCATGATTGTTTTCACTTTTCAGTCTGCTTCTTTTTTGGTATCCTCTTGATCAGTCGCAGGACTCCACGCCTGTCATTGCTGATAGTCATCGAACCACATATTCAATCCGGGCTGATGTTTGCAAGGGCCATGCACCACAGGTTTATCGATTGATGCAGATCCGTCGCCTAGCAGCTGGTTACACTGTTTTTGGTTGCAAAGCAATAACGTGTTAAAAATTAGAATCTTAGCAGAGTTAGTAAGGCTTTTGCTTCTGCATTGTGTGATGATAAGAAAAGTATTTAAAAAGCAAGAGGCAATGTGTCGGATGTCGTGAACAAAGACGAATGTTTTCAAATGATTTCGCTCCAACTTAAGTTATTTTAGTTGCAGTTAAAGCATTTGGTGATATTCATTAGGGGAGTCGCTGGGGGTTGCGAAGAGCCGGAGTATTCACGGCTGCGCATTCAATGGCAAGTCGTCAAGGAGATGGTCGACGACTGTCCGCTCCTTATACGATCGTGAATTTGTCTTTGCACTGTTCTCTGTTTCTAGGAAACTTCAAGGAGGAGAAGGTTGTTCTTGAGAAGGAAGGGTTTGAGGAGAAACTCTTCGTGAAGACGACCGAGCTCGCAGAGGACGAAGTGGCTGGTCTGATCTTGTTTGGCGATTCGACACAGAAATTCGTCAAACACTCTGCTTGCCCACCAAACACCACTTTGAGGCTTTCCTAGTTTGCCGGCTGGATTAATGGTGCGCTGGTTTTCATGTTGTATACATGAAAATTTTACCAAACTTTATTTTTGTCGTCAGATTTCGGGGAAAATTTTGGCTGCATCATTGGAGCTTGCAACGAAAGAGAAGCTTACACATCATGAAATTTGGCTGAACGTTTAAAAAATTTATGGGGCGTGCATGCTGATGGATCCAGGTGCGAGTCCTCACAATCGTGTGTTTGATATCAGACAAATGAGCCAAGGGTTCTTTTAGTAGAAGCGGTGGAGTTACAAAGTCTTGGTTTAATTTACGCGTTCTGGCGTACGAGTTTCGCCTTATTTATCGGCAATACGTGCTCGTATTATCATGACATCAATGTCACGGCTACTTCTCAACTAGTTGTTTGCGTCTGCAGAGCAAACAAGATCAACAGAGGAGCCGCTGGTAGCTGTTTTGCGTTTAAAACTAATTAATCGGACTTCTAAACTTCAATCCCGTCTGTCTCCGCAGCGCGAGACGGTTAACATGGCGGCATGTCAACAGAACGAGTTTCTAGATCTGTGGTTAACTTATCCATATTACGCACAGAATGCTAACACGTTTAAAGTACACTTCTAATAACATTGGAAACAAAGCGCTGAACGTACTCTTCAAACAATTATTGCAAAATATATGAGTTGACCGTATATATCGCTCAAGGTGTGTCGCATTTGGTCTGATAAGAGCTTTAAGCCAACACATGCATAAGTTACCGGTATGAGAAACGGTAAATATTTTTGAGAAATCAATTCCGAATTAATCTGTTTAAAGTTAATACGTAATAACATAATTAACGTGGATAAAAGGGCACAAAGTAATTCTTACGTTTTAATTAAAATCTCGTATCAAATAATGTTAGCGGTTGCGCCGCGGAGAAAAAGCGTCTGTTTACTTCAAGTCGATAATAAACGAATTTCAATTCTAGCCGAAATTGCATGAAAACCCTGCTTATTCCAGCTTAGTGATTAGGAAGAATTATAAGATTTATTTGAAAGTTTTTTCAAATGGCGAAGTTAGAAACAGCCTCCATACAGCGGCAAGGTAGATTTGTTAACAAGCTTCCTTAAAGTCGTTGTTGGTTCAAGACCCATCATCACGCCCTCAATGATGCGAGATTTAGTTTTGTTTCACGTGTTCGGACCTAAGTTGTGTGTGAAAACTACTTTTAAATGTTTTCGCTACAGCTGCACTAAGTTTCACGACGAAGTTTGACTTTGCGAGGTTTGATTTAGCGTAGATGTTACAAGAGCTGTATTTTTTGAGTCAAATAAAAGGAGTTTCTGAGATTTTAGAGACTTCAGTGCATGGATCATACTTAAAATGATGCTCTCATTAATTATTGAGTAGGAATATAATCGACCGACCTGCTAACGGAGATTGTTAAATGAAGTAATCTTTTCATATGCTGTCTGCTAATCTAAACAGAGAAGTATTCAGTCCTTCTCCGGTTTAGCCTAACATCAAATAACTATTCTCGGTTTAATTAGCAATTGTATTTATGAGCTAGATTATCTTCTTCATTTTGATACGTTAATTTTCATTACCGAGCATAAATAAATGTGAAGATGAAGATGAATTAAATATAAATATCTTTTGTGATTCACTCACTAAGAAATCGTCATCGTCGGCATTGCATCGCAAAATGCAGAAAAAGTTTTTTTTTTTTAATTCTAAAGAAGGATTTTGTTTTGGCGTTGCCATCGTCGCTTTCCCATAGTTTTGGAAAGACCATAAAATCAGCAAAAGCCAAGATAATGCTCTTGTCTTGTTTTGTGAAAAGTTCTTTTTAAAAGTCTGAATTGCAGATCCTTTTAAAAAAAAATAGATTTTTCTTTCTGAAAGGTTACTTATTCCCATCGTATAAGAAGAATTTTCACAGACTGCAAGCAAATTTACGTCTGTGAATCTATGCGCATTTTGGTAAGCGTTTAGACGAGCATATGAACCCCCTCAACAACAACGAAATTACTCTTGAAGAAAACATTAGTAATCACGAGATGTAAGTCAGCACTCAATTCCAACGTTGCATCGTATCCCCTGAGATATTTTGAATAGATTGCTGCAGGTAAAGTGAAGTTTATAGAATTTTTGACATAGGTCAGGATGCGAAACGTCACTAATGAAAGATCTAGCGGTTCTTATAATTTGTTTGTTAAAAAGCATGATGATCTTGGAAGAACGCAAAGGTTTCAAAACTCTCTTACTCTTGTTCTTATCTAAAGCTGGAGCAACTGTTTATTGCATGCATCTAAAGAGACAGTCTTCTGCATTATCAGTTGTTTATTCAGACCGTTACTCGGATCCGTAGTAAAGCCACTACAAATCGACTATTCTCCAAAGTTTCAGGCATCTTTGCAAGGTTTTGTTAGCATCGTTTAGCGACTTTCGAAGAGTTTATATTTAGAAGCGAGCAGCCTGCATGGAAACATGATGTTGAAGGACCGCCTCTAGAACAACGATGACCGAGTTAATCCTAGAATGCTTTAGTTAGCAAGAAGTACTCGAGAAGACTCTTGCAAAGAAGTGTGGTTACTCAATTTTCTAACGGACGTGCGTATGAGATTTAAGCCGCGAGGAACGGCATCCATTTTAAACGTTTCGGCGTATCCTGTCAGCGTGAGATTTCGGTTGCTGCAACGGCTGGAAAGAGATTTTGTTGTGGGATTACCACCAAACGGCTCTTCTTTTTCTTCTTGTGAAATCGCCATGCAGGAACTGAAAAAAAAAGGAAACCTCTGAACGTTTAAATAAGTTTTGATAAAAATTTGTTTAACTTCTTTTCAAAGCACCTCAGAGCAGGGAAAGAAAATTCTTCGTCTAATTGCACTTTTTAATTTTAGAGAATTTTTGCAGGGTTTCCACTGGCCGAGGATCGTTCAACAATGCATTTGGCCTACTTTTTGACGTCTTTTAAAATGATGTCGTGTTACATTTCTTTGAAAATTTCCAAAACTTTGATGATCAAAGGCGTGCCACTTAAAGTAATTCACCGCACAAGGAGCCTTGGCATGAGCCAATTCACATCGTTGAATAAAAAAATCATAGCCATTCTCAGAATAAATACAACTGCTTTTATTTTGAGGAAATATTTTCTAGTCACTCGCATTTTTTATCAAACAAATATATTAGCAATGCAAGCTCATTATTAGAAGGAGGCATGCGAGCACCAACTGCTCGATTGATCAGTTTAGAAGAGCACCTTACTCAATAGCCTTGGGACGCACCGAAAAATAAAACATATATTAGCAATTTGAAACGCAACCCGGAACGCTCAACACCATTATTATCCAAAACATGTATCGTTACTTATGACCAGCAAAAATTTGCAAAAGCAAAAATCAAGAGGAGGACAGTGAGCGAATGAAAGAGACGAAAGCTTACGAAGAAATAATTAAATATAAATAATGATTTAGTTAGATAGCTGACTTGAGAGTCTTCAGTTTAGGCTTTAACTAAGAATGTGAATCGCTTGCTTCTATTCTCTCTTGAAATCAGTTGGCAAATAATCTGAAAGGAGAAGCAGGGTTTGTTTGCACAGAAATTTGCAATCGCTCTCCTGTAAGTGCTGAGACTTTGCGTTTGCTTAAGTGCTCTTCGACTCGTCTTGTCAAATCTCCAGAGGTTTCCCAGGTGACGTGGTTGACACAGCTGACAAAACATCTTTTTTTTTCATTTCTTCATTCCATTCTGAACGGGAATTGGCAAATCCTGATTGACTCTTGATAAACCTTATCACTGATAAAAGTGATTTTTGACCAGCGTATAATTAAATCTCTTCATTAATGACGTGGTCTGTTCGTTTCACCGTGCCGTGGGACAACGGTTCCAGCTTACATATAGGTTTGCTATCTTCGGTTGCAAGAGAATGCGTTGAAGCATGTGGGATAAAGCATGCGGCCATGAGGCATTGTCATGGATCTAAGAGCTTTCTCTCCCGAGGGTTGACAAAGTTCTTGCATGAACACTTAATTTTTTTTAACGGTCCTGTCGGTTTGAAGAAAAGCTGAGTGGCTGAATGCCTTGTGCCGTGATTGGGAGCCTAGATGTAATCTATTAAATGCACTCAAAATAGCAGAAGTTGCACTGTTAAGCTGAGATGTACTTCTGGGTCTTTTTGCTCTTGCCAAGTTCCGGAGCAACAGAAGAGTTGGGAGTAAGACAAGGATACATTTTGTGAATGATTCACAATATGCTAGCTCAAGTGCGTAAAGAATTTATGCACCTCATTTGAGAATATTTTTCTCAACTTTGCTTGGCAGGCTGATGCAAAACTTAAGCTTTTGATGTAAGAAATGCTGGCAGGCTGATGCAAAACTTAAGCTTTTGATGTAAGAAATGCATTTGAGGTTGAATATTCTCCGAGGTGCTGAGCGTTGCGTTGCCTTATTGATGGGTAGACCATGGAAATTCAAATCACATATTTATTCTCCAGAAAGTTGAAACTCAATTTAACTGCGACGTCAGACCAGACCAAGGAGAGCAACCGCATCCTCTTGCATGTACATGTTGTCTCTATCAAAACGTTTTGAGATGCTTGAGATTAAAAAATATGAATATCTTTAAAATGGTAATAATAAGATCCTTAAATTCCAACGACGTCTTTGGTATCCCTTTGTGGTTACTACAAGGGCATTTTGTGGGTGAGGACCATATTTGCTTGATTTTCGTTTCGCCGAATTTCAACTTCACTTGAGGAAGATAACACATTGAATCTTAATTGTCACCTCCTCGTCAGAGTTGGCACTGTGAGAATGAAGCTCCTGTGCAGCTAGCTGGTTGCGAAGGCGTCAGATGGAGGTCTCAGATGTTAACACTGATTAAATGTCAAAAAATTTCGTCGATTTGATGAAAAATGTCGTGGGATGGACCAGCTCAGGTTATCTTGGTGTTTAACTGCCTGATGACATCTCGAATGTTGTTTCTTAAGATGGTCTAGTTTTATGAAAATAAGATTCAGTTAGTCATGGAAATCACAGGCATTTTTTGCCTACAAACTCTTGATGGAATGAACAGGGTAACTTGGTTAAATACCATTTTAGAGAAAATGCTGTTTCTCTCACCTATGATGGACCTGGGCGTTGTAATGACATATTGAGAGATCTAGGCTTGCGCCTTGAACCAAGCAACATGTCTCGATTTTTAAAAGAAAAGTCTCGGTGCTAAAACATTTAGCTGGAAATGCTGCAAACGCGATACGGATTTATTGCCTGCTTTTCAAGCCCCTGAAATTCCAGGCATCAATTCTTTTCCTAAGATGATAGGTACGATTTGCTGATCAAAAGTTTAACTTGTTGAACTATAGAAACAAATGTGCCCCAGCAGGGTTTAAAGCGGCCATGTCGAAGAACTTGCGTCTGGAGACTTTTTAATTTCCAAGTCATCAAAAGTTAAGCAAAGTCTCTGAAGTTAGAATGAGTGACAAAAGTAGCATATAAGTACAGGCGCTTTGAGCAAAATGGCTCATGGGAAGATTATTCCGGATGCTTTCATTGTAGCAAAGTAACCTTTCAGAGGTAATATTATTTTTTTATTCAAGCTATTGGGTTGACTTGAAGAACAATTTGCATTGTTAACACTGTCTGTGCGCGTAGGCATGACGACACTCTCCTCTAACCAGTTGCCACGTTCGAAAATTCACTAATATGTTAAGCCTTGGAAATGCCCTCCGCTGGCCAACTGAGATTGGCCACACCGACTCTTTCGCATCTTTTGTCGACGCGAGAAGGCGTTCAGCGAGCCCCGCAACAGGAGGCCACACGCTCGAACTTCAAACGCATTTGCTCAGATTTTCCAGAAGGGACCTTGCTTCGAAAATCCCTTGACAAGATAACATCGCCCACGCGGCGGGGTCAGAGTTTGAGGCTTTTGCCAGCGGTTCCTGCGCAACTTGTCCTAAGTCGTAAGCGGTTCCTGCGCAACACTGTTCTAAGTCGTAATTTTTAGCAGCTGGTAACTGAGGCGGCAATTAATCAGCTCAACACCATTATTTTGAAATGAAAATCAACAAAATTTGGGAATCTCTCTACAAATGTTTTGAAACATAGTTCTTCTTTTAAACTAATCTAATTTCGCTGCAATCGAAATGTTGCAGGACTGTGTGTGAGCGCGGCTCTTGGTAGAGTTTCTAATGTAGACGAAAGACTAAGCTCTGGCGAAACCGAAATGCTGCCTTCTCAAAACATTATCTGAAAAGTTCCCGCATATTCTGCAACGTTCACCACCTTCGTGTAGCGAATTGTTTTAGTCGAGATAAGGCGGCGTTCTCAATTAGATCTTCAATTTGTCACATGTTATAAATCAACACGACTATCGTACGCACATATAGTCACTAAGTAGGCCAATCCCTGATAGTTAGCTATTGGGTAAACCCATTAAGAGGCTTAAGAAAGGCACCGTCGCTTCTACGAGTTGTTAAGCCGACAGGCTACCGGCAAGCGTTTGTTTGCTGAGGATGTTACTGCCAACCCTCTTTAAATAACCCCTAATAGTTTCAGTCTATCCGCTACAGATCTAATATCATTTGCAGATATCGCAGCCCATGGAAATTGATATACAAATATCCCGACTTGTTACACTTTTCCATTAAGAAGCATTTAATGTACTTTTATGCCAATTAATTCGCTTTCAAAACACCTTTGTTAACACGACCAATATTATCTTTTTCGATATCAAATTGAGTCGAGGCGATAATCAGTTTAAGGACATGACGAGCATGGTCATAAAGGCGGAAAGATTGAGAAAAGCGGTTACCCGCTGGCACCGTCTGCTTTGGAGGGGCGCTCGAGTTTTAAATACCTAAGCTGATTCATACTTCCAGTTTCATAGGAGCTCATCAAACGGTCTCGTGATTTGATCACCATTTTTTTTTTCACAAACTGAGGCGAAGAAATGCAGAAGAGCTCATTATATTGGGAAGATTATCTATCCGTACTTTGTGGCGCCTGTGACAGCATCTGATCCGGAACAGCAGCCTTGACTTTCGAAGAAATTATCTCGTTTACGAAGGATTGAAGAAGCAACAGAGCCTTTACAACGTACGTTTCTCTGGAAGAGGGTCTTGAGAACGAATTAAGAATCTAGGGCTCAGTCACACTAGCTGAAACGCCTGGTGCCATTCCTTTGTTTACGACGAAGACACTGTCAGACCATCCCATCAAATTCTAGCATTTTAGAGCTTTCGTAATAGCACACGAACAGAATACAGTCTATGGTCTAGCAGCAGTTTACAAGCACAACTAGATTTGTTACGATTTGTACAGTGTCACGTGGTGTCTTTAAAACTGGGTTGGCACTGAGGGCAAGATAAAGAGGGTACCAAACATTTTATTACGCTCACTCAGGCTTTCAATTACTGGAAGAGAAGACGAAATGTGTAATACGCACTGCAGAGTAGGTAGCGTAGGTTATAGCAGCCCTAGTAAGGTAAAACCTGACCAATGTCATTTTCTACTTCTGGAAAAGATCCTTAAACAATAACATGTTGCTATGAATTTCCCAGGCAGAGAAGTATAAAAGCGCAGGAGATTTTATTCCGCATGGGAAGACGATAAGTTATTGTGATTTTCCCTTTTTTGATAAACTTCTTATTCGAGCAAATTATTGACACTTAAATATTAACCCTCGAAAGGAACCCCTTCTCGCTAGTACGCGCAAAAGGACATTCTCAAGTTAACTGATATGTTTACGAAATCCCGAATTTGTGAAAATTGTTGAGAGCTGACCATCATGAGCATTCTAGACTATTATTACGTTACGTAAACGTACATGAAATCCTTAACCTGTGATATCATGAAGATATGGTGCGATGAACTATATGGTACACTCTCTCGATCAATGAAATCTTGAATGTTTCAAGGAATCTACCACATGTTCGTTCATTTCTCACAGCATTGATCACCTATCTCTTTACTCTTCCCCGAGGTATGCTTTCCGAGGAAAGCGCGTTCTTTTAAGACATAATAAACGTAAACACAAAGATAAAGCCATCAACTTACGCTTCAAATCTTATCGACGAAACATAAACTTAAATTCTAAAATTTGAAGATTTGCTTTGTAAAAAATTCCCTTCACCATTAGCGTGTTAAAGTAAAACTGCGTCATTCGCAGTTCCTTCATTTCAAGGAAATCGAGAATCTTGCAGAAATTAAGGAGGTTGGTTAACTTAACTTGACTGCATGCTTGTGTGGTTAAGCTATGAGTAAATGACTTAATTATGAAGATAAATCCAATAATAAAGTGGCTTAAAAAAATTCCTAATTAGGCTGTCACGGGCCAAACAAAAAACACGGAAAATAGCCAACAAGCAAACACAAAACTACCAAGTTTCATAAGGAGAACATTCAGTTAGATCATGCATGCAATTTTTAAAATAAAAGGAGCAAGATAAACAGAGGTACATGATCTCTTGAGTTAAGTTCGACAAATGGAACATGCGCAGTGGCTCCGCCGAGAAAGAAATTTGATGTGTCCGGACAAGTGATGGCCGGCAATCGGGACTTGAGTTGGTAGCCGGGACGAGTAAGAGTATGCGCCCATTGGATGGTGGAAGTGTTCTCGTTGAACGTCCGCACTGTAGCAGTTGCAAGACGTTCCTTTCAGTGCAGACCCTCTCGCATGGTCATCGAAGAGTCGCGAGTCGGAAAGACGACTATTTATTTCCAACGGGATTTGGGGGGAGGACAAGTTGCTAAATGTTTCGCCTGAGTTTTCCTCACCAATTAAACTTTTAATAGAAAAGTCTGTAGCCGATTTTCTTTGCTTATCCAGTGGCCTCGAGTCGGTTCGGACGCAGGGAGCGTGCACCACGATCGGCTTTTCACATGCGTGACGCAAGGGAGTAATCGGGATTGGACGCCTGTAGTGTAAACAATCCTGCACCGGACACGTCGATCCTCGGTGAGCTTCATAGCTGTAGTGGGAATAATACGGGAATGACGAAGAGGAGAATGATTTCGGTCGTTTATAACGCTTTCTCCGTCTCAAGAAGCTGCCATGATCAAACATGTCGGCGCTGGCAGGATCTAACGTCCAGTAGTGGCCTTTCCCCGGGTTGCCTGGCTCCCTTGGTATCTTCACGAAGCAGTCGTTCAGCGATAGATTGTGCCGAATAGAGTTTTGCCAGGCAGGGAAGCGTTCCTTGTAATAAGGGAAGCGTTGCATAATGAAGTCGCAGATACCTGACAGAGTTAATTTCTTTTGCGGTGAATGAAGAACGGCCATCGTGATAAGAGCGATGTAGCTGTACGGTGGCTTCACAAGCTTCGATGATTTACATGTTGCAGAATTGTCAAGATCTACGCTAACTATCTGCGAATCATCATTGCTTTCATCTTCAGATATGCTGCCTTGGGTACGCTCTCCTCTCTGGGGTGAGGTGGATTGGGTTAACTCTTCCCCAGGTCGTTCGTCATTATTTTCTTGCGAAGCTTCCGTCTCTGTTAGCATGGTCGCTCTAACACTGCCGAAGAGTTCATCCTTCGCATGAAAATCACTCTCCAAAGGATAGTGAAATCCTCTGGCTGAAGTCATTATGTTTCTTTTTATCTACCCGTGCTAGTAAAATCCTCTTTCAATCGCACTCGTTTCTACACCGTCCGAAATCAACTTGGTGCAGTGCAAGAGGTCCTTCTTGTAGATGAGTGCAATCCAGCTTTAAAAGAACTTTGTTTGACTGATTGTGATTATTCGAAAGTACGACGATTTATTTGATATCTCAAGCACCGACCACCTGCCAAGCCTACACGTCCGTGCTCCCCAAATAAATCTCGGCAGCCTCGAACAGGCGCGAGTCTGCGCTGCGTAGCATGCCAGCGATTAACCAATCAAAAGGCCTCCCTCTCCTTCATCATCATCAAATAACAATGCAAAGATGTTTGGGCGAGATACGAAATCTAACTTAGGGCGCATATTTTTATCCTATTTTACTAATTAAACTAGTGGCTATGTTTGCTAGCGGCTCAAGCTTTCTTCCTGATTCGATGTGAATTTCTGAAAGGCTTCAATGAGAGCTATCAATCATGAATATATCTATCTAAATTTCTATCTATCTATCTATCCATCTATCTATCTATCTATCTATCTATCTATCTATCTATCTATCTATCTATCTATCTAT
>QQSS02221499.1:0-10748 GCA_003687565.2 Craspedacusta sowerbii
GGACCGAAACGTCACGAAAATTAGTAGCTTTATTCTTTGCCTTGAAGATTTACCCATCGAGGGTCCTTATTTCTTCCCAGGCGCTCCTTCATAGCGGCAAACTGTCTTTATTTTTTTGTCGAGCACTCAGCAGCATGCGGGAAGTATGTGTACTATATACCAACAAAATTAAAAGTGGATGATCGCGTAGATCTAGTACCAAGCGACGCCACATAAAGCGCAGGGGAACAGAGGCACCCTTAGAAACCTTAGATACAACCCGGAAGGGCACAGCACTAAAACCCAGGACAGGGCATTTCCCAAAAAATATAGTTCTACAATATCTACCACAAATAACTGGCGCTCAGTGCACAACCTAGAGCAGTGGCTCCGTCAGTGCTTACGTCTCTCGGCTGTATGGTTGGCCATCTCCTCCAGCTTCTCAATCCGAATCCCTCCATACTCTCTCCGACTCTTTTTGCTGTACACACTTGACGCAACCAAGACTTATTTCCTTCCTTATCTACTTCCAGAAGCGTTGGTAATGCCGGAGTGACGGTTGCCGAAACGTCCTCGCCCGAGACTTCCTCGCCCTCTAAGTACTTAAGCGAAATAAACAATGCAGAGAAAGCCACTGCTTCGAGTTGTATTTCATAAGTCACCAATGTGCTAGAACCCCCCCCCCCCTAGAGGGCGAGGAAGTCTGATTGCTTAAAACTTTAGCGCAATGTTTACTTGCACTGATGCTGAATGCATTCGATGTACTCTGCTACCAAATCCACTATGTCCATGATTTTTATTCGAGGAAAGCGGTAAAACTCTTTGAATTTGTTATCACAAGTAAAAAAATTCCAAAGGGTTTTGTCGGTCGCAGGACCTTAGTGGCAGCGCGGGCTCATGCTCGTCATCAACTGAATGGGCGTCCCATGGTTTGTGTATGCCGTTAACGATCGAAGCACATATCCATTTCAAATCGTATTGTTATGCACGCGCGAGTTCTAGGTTAAGTGTCGGCAAAAGAAGATACGCCAGCTCTGACAACAGTAACTGTACTCTTCAACTGAATCTTATTAATCCCACAAATACACTTCTTCTGACATCCCTCTCTCGAAAATCTACCCCTTCTCTACTCCACCTATCTCCATATATCTCTACGTCACAACAATATCCACAAGTACAATGACTAATTATGTCACGTGACTAAAGCAACCAATCATAACACCCCATCATAACAATATCATAAAACAACCTTCAAGGAAGATGCGAACTAACATCTGAGAAGCGGACCGTTTTTGTTGTCTGGTAGGTGCCGACAGTCGGCATGCAACATGTCCTAAGGCATGCCATATGCCATGCATTACGCTTTCATGCAATCCATTTTTTCCTGAGTTCTAAGACACACCCGAATATCCTAAGACACTTTTCAGCAACGCCCCTCAGATCGCCGGGCGTACGGACTCGTGAATACTCATTGCTACTGAATATGTGCTGAATACTTACTATTCAGCTAGTAATGAATTGTACTGAAAACTGTGAAATGGACACTTCAGCCGAAAATAACAGTGTTACAGGTCTAAATAGTTCTTTAGACAACTTGATGTCTTGATGTACAGTTTATATTCACGCACCTTTTCACACGGTTTTGACTACCGTTACGGCTTTAATTGAGTGAACAGTCACGTCGAACTTAAGGCTACGACCAGACAGATTCATCGAACTTCGGTCTTGGGTAATACCAGCGATGAAAGGATGCGACTACCTCACACTCATTGACCTACTTACCCTCTAAATTGGTAATCCATATCCATCCACTTAGCCTGCACCTAATGTCATCGTTAGAAGATTTTTTTCAAGCTCTTGCTAGCTGTGTCACCCATAAAAAGTCAAGCAGCAAAGCCCTTTCCAGTTCCAACGTTTATAAGTCACTGGAGCCTTCTTTATTAGAGTTAAGAACTCCGTCAGCTCGAAACTTTTGAATATGACGCCATAAGAAAATCAGATGCTACGTCGTATGAAAACTTAATTGTACTGTGTTGTTTCCTGCGATGTGCATCCCAAGAGAGGTAGACCCCCCTCCCCCTCACCCATTGGCAACCCTATGCCGCTTCACAACGCTGAACAACTCAAAATGAAGACTTTCCTCCGCATCATATGCGCGCGATATTGCGTGACGGGCCTAACATCTTGGAGTAAATGCTGCCTAACAAAGTGCCATACTACATTCGCTTCGCTTGTCGATTATGAGGTAAATGTGGCTTTCTTATTTGCTGGCATTCTAATAAGATTACTTTTTATATGTTCTCTGGTCTTTCACGTCATTTTTTTCTGATTGTTTAACTTTTTGTCTAGTGCTATTGTAACTGCTGATCAGAAAAGTAAGCAGTATGGCATTACCTCACCAATTAACACGGCTGGACCAAAACCAATTGTAAGTATGTGTTACTTTGAAATAAGAATGTTATGGAGGAAATTTTTATTTTTAGCCTCGTTATCTTTGGTATCTGATATGTAATCTGTTATCTTTTACCTGGTAATCTGTTATGCTCCGTGATAGACCACTTGTCTCAAACTAAAGCTGTCGCTTTAAATTGTAAAGGCAAATGTTACAGTGAAATGTTAATGTGGACCGTATGATAACCGTGTTTTCCCATGCTACTGTTTATATTTTTATATTTAAAAAATGTAATCCAGCCTTCTCTTAATCATTTATAAAATAAGATGGGATTAGAGTATGGTACTGGTAAAAGTCACAGTAAAGATAATTTGCTATTTGTTAACCTTAGCCAAGCTATTGTTTATGTTGAAACAGATTCTCAAGGGAAACTCTTGGATTTCCTGACATTTTTTGTTACCAAAAATAGTCTATTTGGTGTGAAGTGAGTTGATCTACTAAGGCTAGCTGTTTGATCATGCCTCTGCCTAATGTAATCCAGCCTTTCTCCCTAATATTTATCAAATTAAATGGGATTAGAGTACAGGTGAAATTAATGATAAAGATAATTTGTTATTTGTTAACTGTGCACATAACTAGGGTCTAATCGCTTTGGACTAGACCATTCGTTATTATGTAGTTTAGTCTCAAGTTGCTATGCTTAGCATGAATCAAAAATAGCATAATGCTCCATACTCTTCTCTGCATACTTATGAAATTTTTTCATTGAAGAGTTTTGGATTTTTAAAATTTCCAAAAGAGTTTGAATGTTAGGTCAGTCGTGCATTGCAGAGGTGACTGCGTAATAATGAACTATAAATTGATATCACACCCAATAACTTCCAGATGTCTGGCACTAATTAAGCAGTGGCCAATAGTAGCTGTTTTGTCCATGCTGTTTTTTACTTTATCTCTTAGTGAGTCTGTAATATTTTTCTTCTGTCAGCGGAAGCCTTTTTTTTCCTTGTAAGTGTCTGAGGATGGAGTTAGCTAGCGTCTACTGTGTTCATTTTTACATGGTAATTTGTTTGTTAGAATTGCCTCGAAAATTTGTCAGCAAGACTTTGCCAACCTATCTCTTGTTAAGTAGTTTTTGCATCGTATAGCTACGTTTGAGTAATCCAAACTAATACATTGCCTCTGGCAGTTGGACAGGGTATCACAGTTCAGGTTAGAGTTGCTCATACAGTTGGATTTTTTAAAAATTTGTCAATTCTAAAGTCATGTTCATTTGCATTTTGACTCTTGCTTAGTGTTTTAGAGATTTTCTTCTGACTTTAAGGTACATGGTATGAGGTAACTTCAACAGATGCGGAAAGCATCCTATTTATATGTGTTGTCTTCAATCTTTAGGATGTCGAACTTACAAAGTCTCTTGAAGATACCTTGCATGAATATGGCATTTTTGAGACACAGGAGGAAATTCAGCACAGGTTAGAGTAATAGGGCTTGCATTTATGTCTGTTCATGTTATGGTGTAGGTTTTCCGTAAATAATAAAGGAACGAAGATTTTTTGTTTAATGTAGCTGCATAAGGTAGATTGTTAGGTTTAGTTAGAATCCATGTACCATCCACAATATGGGATAGGCCTTGAAGGTAAGACGTGTAGACCTTGCCATTCAGATGCCAATAAACTTACCTATTTCTAGTGTGTGTGGTGGGTCCTATTTTATACATTAGAAAGTCTTTGGATTATTGATTGTGGCCAGATGCAGTTGCAGATGCATTAGTATTGAAAGCATGGTGTAGCATATATCTAGCTGGTTGACGCTTTCATCTTAGATTTTGATTGTTGGTTTTCTTGAAGCTCGGTTTTTGCTAAAGAAAAGGATTCTGTGGGACAAAGAATTAAGCTAGCTCAGCTGAAGTGCTCTTCTTAAATGTTTGCTTGGGGTCTCCCCATTCTGTCTTTAGAATGGTTGTGTTAGGGAAGCTTAACAGGCTTGCTCTTGAATGGATTGTTCAAGTTTCTCTTGCCAAGGTAGGTTGATTCTATCAATGTAAGCTTACATACAATATTACAAGTGCTGATTAGCTAAAAAATTTGTCTTTGTGTTGTTTGTGTGTAAGATTGGTTACTGGAGTGTTTGTGTGTACGATTGGTTTCATTCTTGTTGAATTTTGATATTAATGTGTGCATCTATCTTTTTGTGTCTTTTGTGTTAGTTTCTGCAAGACTTGAATGACTAACCCTAACCCTTGCAACCTTACTTGCACATAGGGCCATTTACTGGAGGACCTTTAAGTGAAGGGCCCCTGTGTATTGGCACTCTTTAACATGCCAGTTGTGAAGTGCATAGTTCTCACCATCAGAAGTTACTCACTTGATGCCTTGATCATGCAAGCACTGCATGGCCGTTGCTGCTGCTGCTCCTGATGATGATGATGGTGGTGGTGGTGGTGGTGGTGGTGGTGATGGTGATGATGATGGTGATGATGATGATGATGATGATGATGATGATGATGATGATGGTGGTGGTGGTGATGGTGATGATGATGATGATAATGATGATGATGATGATGATGATGATGATGATGATGATGATGATGATGATGATGATGATGATGATGATGATGATGATTGCCTTGCTTTTCTAGGGCATGCCTGAGTCTGTTGCTAAAACTGTGGGTGGCAAGATCTTCACATTTGGCTCATTTCGGTTGGGTGTGCACACTAAAGGTATGTTTGGAGTCTTGCCTACACTTTTTCGTGAAGGTTAGTCGTAAGTTATTAATTTGGCCTTACAGTGCTCCCCTTTTATGTAGTGGTAGCTGTACTAGTTGATCTTGGATGTTGTGTTTAGGTGCTGATATTGATACACTTCTCGTTGCCCCTCGTCACATCGAAAGGTCAGACTTCTTTGGAAGTTTCCCAGATTTTCTCAAAGAGCGTGCAGAGACTAAGGATGTCCGAGTGAGTGGTGTCATTCATTTTGACGATTTTTTACGGATTACGATTGCTGTGATTTGCCATGCTCCTCATTTAATCTCGAGCCTCATTTTCTGGTCCTATTGTGTTCTTAGGCTCTCACCGGTACTCAAAGCTTTTATCTGGTGTTTCTGTGCTTTCTTTTGAAAACGTTCTAATTATTCAATTCATATGCAGGGCGTTGAAGAGGCCTTTGTTCCAGTTATCAAAATGATATTTGAGGGAATTGAGGTACTTCAAAATATGTTTCCTGAATTGATTTACTGAAGGCTTGTGTGTAAACTTTCTGCGCCCGGCGTTTTATTTTTCAGAGCTTGTAGGATGTTACTCAATAGCTTTTTAATAGTTTGCTTTTAAATAATTATGTACCTTAGATCTTGGGTTGTGGAATGGTTTCTGGTGATGTGCTCAGACATATGACGTTCTTTTAACATGTATATAATTTGGAGTTGTGATATTTTCTAGATTGACTTATTATTTGGTCGCCTTGCTCTGACAACAATACCTGAGGACCTTGACCTGCTTGACGAAAACCTTCTTAAAAATCTCGATCCTCGTTGTGTCAGGAGTTTGAATGGTAAAATAGTTTGTTCGCAGTTTGGAGTGGCCCTATTGCTTTAATATTCCTGTCTGACTCTAGCGAATGAGCATTTTATAGGGTGCTGTTCAGTCTGCTTGAATTTATATTATAGAAAGAGTCATCGTGTGTGTGAAATTCTTTGTTGAAGGCAGGATGTTCTTCTTGTTCTTGGGCATGTCAAAAGCTCCTTTTCCTTTCCAATATACTTTCGAATGGCAGATGCTATGTATAGGTTACGTCGTAAGAGGTGTCGGAGAGGGACGGAGAATACGCACGTTCCAGTAATTTTTTGAGAATGTGTGGGCAGATGTGTGGAAGAACTTGAAGGTTGTGTAATAGACCCATGCTCAGAATTTCCCGCCTTCTGACTGGTAGCGATAAATTGGCTGCTCTAGGATGGGAGAAGAGAGAATTCCAAATCCGCTGCTTGGGAAGAGCCCTGATAAGGTTCGACTTCTAAAATTTTTATCTCCCTTTTCCTCCGTGTTAGAAGCGTTTCTGGCACCTCGGAATCTGGCGCACTATGTGCTGAAGCGAGTTGCTTCGAATCCAGCCGAGGATCAATCGCAAGCAGCGTTAAAATCGTCATCGTTTACGCCCTAAACGACGTTATCAACATTATGAATAATCAGTATATATATATATATATATAGTTAATATGGTTTGAATTTTTCATCAGAACCATAGCCTTTTTGGTTTGCATTAATGCGTTCTGAGCATCATGTGTTTCCATTGTTGTATTTTTAAGAATTGTCGTCCATGCCATTAACGTGCAGGAATGCATATTATTGTGTGCCTTTCCAGGATGCCGTGTTACGGACGAAATTCTTCATCTTGTGCCCAACATAGTAAACTTTCGAATGACCTTGCGTGGAATAAAACTTTGGGCAAAAAGTAAGTACAATATTTTTAACCAGTACGTAGTGATAAAGCCTGCTTGGATATATATTGTTGCAAGATGAATGCGCGAGCAGTTTTGTGGTCTTTTAACAAAAGGCTTCATTTTTAATGGCTCCTATGACATTTGGCAAGTCCTCCAAGTGACTCGTGTTATTGTTCTTAATTGTTACAGACCATGGGGTGTACTCTAACGTGCTTGGATTTCTGGGTGGCGTTTCATGGGCCATGCTAGTGGCTCGAATATGCCAGCTGTATCCGAACGCAATCGCTGCTACTCTCATTCAAAAGTTCTTTTTAATATACTCCCAGTGGTAAGGAGATGTATTTCTTTGTTCTGTATTGTATTTTATTTGCTTTTTTGTTTTTGTTTTAATATCTTTATTGTAGTTACTGTGCTTCATTTTCGCAGAGCTTTATGTCGTACTCGGGTTATCCGAACTGGATCTGAAATTTTGAAATATATAATTTGTACAAGATTCATTTCCGGAAGCGGAGGTATTCAGAAATTAATGCAAGACCAGGCAATTCTTAACGATTGCTTAGTTTCTTTACAATTTCCTTTTTATGACTTCACGTGGATTGTACTTGGCTTCCCTTAAAATAATCCATGGTTGGTAGCATTTGGACTGTAAAATAATTAGGACTGTGCCGAATGTGACTTTTTGAATTTCAGCCGGAGCCGGATTTTGCCGGACTTAATATGTCGAATCTGGCCGGAGAGGGTGCCGGATTTGTGATCTCTGTTTCTTGGAAAAGGCCGAAATTAAATATTTTAAGTATGCCTGTAGCCTGCATGCGATGCCCTCCTAAGTAAGCGATGCAGAAATTAAAGCAAAATTGCATGCTATAACATGGTAAATCACCAATGTGCTGAACAAGTTCAGCGACAGTGTCATGACCTATGAAATTGAATGAGAGTACTTTTAGTTGAGACATAATAAGAAAATGTTGAAGATAGGCAGCATCTCTACGTCATGGCAATACATTTGCACATATATAATACTTTATATAATAAGTTAATAATAGTCAAATGTCTTTTGATACGTTTCAAATTGTACTTTAATAATATCTTACTATCTAATAAGTCTTGCTTCATTGTTTGGGAGAAGACTGCTGCGATGATCAATGATGACTTCGCCTGCCTTTGCAGTTCCACCATGCCAAGAGATTTTCTGCTTGTGATATCTCGTTTTTGGACAGGTGCTGTATCAGTTCTGCGTCAATGTTTGTGGAGATCGGATGACCCTCGGCTCATGTGGACTGCACAAGCTGGACGACACGGTCCCACAGCACCGTGGTCTCTACCTGTTCACTACCAAACAATACACTGGTGAGCTGCGGAGCGCTTTGAAATGAGGAAGTGCTCGCAAGCCAGCAGTCAGCTCTAAGGCGGAGTCTATAAATGGAACAACATTACTTGCAACCTGGGGAAAAGTCGTTTTTTCGCACTTGCAGCAACAGAATGATGATGCAGGTGGTCTGGTGTTGATCTCCCGCCAAGCGGCTAATAAAATGTCTGCATGTCTAGCTATAATTGGACTGAGGGCCTGACCTTTATTTGCGGGATATTAAACGCATCCAAGTGCTATAAATCCGGCAAAAACCTGCTAAATTTTGGCCGGAGCCGGATTTTGACCGGATTTGCAAAAATGACCGGTTTTCGGTCTGAGCCAGAGCCGAAATCCGGTACAACCCAAAAAATAATGCGACTGGAGAGCCAAACCTATTAAACTTGGTCAGAATCAGCTAATTATTAAAACATACTACCGCCAGTGCTAGGTTAATGATTGATCATGTACACCTTATAAACACAGATTAAAGAAAAATGATTGTTGCGTATCCTTTTTATCTTGCTCTGTTGTCGTTTTATCGTAGTTTTCTCTGACTTTCTCTTGATTGTGAATGTGATTGATGGTACCCAGTTTTTTCAGTCAGGAAAGATTGAAAATTTGTTGGCTGTCTTTTTTTAGGGCGTGGCCACAGCCTGTTCTGTTGAAGCAAATGCCTGTCGAAAACAAATTGGGTTTTCCTATATGGGATCCTAGGGTAAGCCTGTGTAAAGTTAGTTCCAGAAGCACTACCTATTTGAGTGCCGCGTTTTGATCAGAAGTTTCATTCTCTAGGTATATTTCGCCTTGTTACGGAGCAGCTTATTCTGTTATTTATGATTTATTACTGTTATGAATGTGCGTTGATGGTCGTGTATGATCTATTTTGTGTACCTGGCATGACATCTTGCATATTTGTTTCAGCTTAATCCTGCAGACAGGTTCCATCTCATGCCCATCGTGACCCCAGCATACCCTCAACAGAACTCCACTTTCAATGTGTCAATGTCATCACGAACTGTTATGCAGGAGGAGTTTAAACGAGGTAACAATTTTGTCCATACGTCCTGCTCGATTTACTTGTCCTTTAGATCGCCTATTTTTCTTTGCCTTAGGAACTTATCAACAACCTTAAATTTTGCTGAAGTTCATGTTTGAGGCCACTGTTGTCTTTTTGGAGTATTCATGCAGTGGGAAAGTAATTTTTATTTCATAGGCTTTGAATTGATTGACAACGTATATGTTGGCAAGGCTACGTGGAAGGACATGTTTGCGACTACCAACTTTTTCCATAAATACAAGTACGGAACTACTCCAACTATTTTCTGTTGCGAGCAGCATCGTATGAATTTTTCCGCTTGCTTTATATCATGCTGCTTGCTGGGCTGCTGCATGTCCGAGAGTTTTGCCTTTCTGGTGCGTCCGGTATCCTTGTATAAAGCAGCTGACGGTATACACTACTGCAATAGAATCACATACTTTTCGTTTTTGGCTCCGCGTGCCTTACTCGTTTTCTAGATAGATTTATATTTCCCATTAATGAATCAGTTCTTTTAATTGAAGTGCTTTTTATGTATTCAAGTTTTATCCGTCGCAACCGCTCCACGCTTGTTCCGGTGTAGTTGAGTTTTTTTGCGTAAGAGCAAAGTGAAAGCGAACTGCTTACAGCTATGATGTGTTTGATGTGGAGGATTGATTCGTTTTTGTAGGCATTACATCGTTTTAAGTGCGTATTCAGATTCGGAAGAGCATCACCTTGAGTGGACTGGCCTGGTCGAGTCTAAAATTCGCATTCTGGTCACTAATCTCGAAAGAAATCAGTTTGTCAAGATCGCTCATGTGAACCCGAAGTCGTACGGCCCGCTTAATAAGGGAGAGTAAGTGGAATCGAAAGCAGAAGTAGATTCTTCGCTTTCATTGTCTATGAATGAAAAGCAATGTTGTATTGCCCCAATTTTATTTCAGTTTATGTTAGAATGTTCGTGCAAGTTGCATGACTGCGTTGATATCTTGGCTGTCAACCGGTCTAAGATGGCTTGTGGACGTTATGACGTTAATCAGCATCGACTTTTTTAGTAGATGTCTCTAGATTTTAAACCCCCGAAAATAATGCGCTCTGCCTAAACTCTTGAAATGTAGATTCTGTTATTATCTAATGCAGCATACTTAAGTTTTCTTTGTATCGTTAATTGAGAAATGCGCTCTACTTGATCGCAAACGGTTTCTCGTTTGTTGATAGTGCTCCAGTATGTTAAGCTGAATTTGGCATGATTTTCACGTGCTCTCGATAGTTAAAGCTCTCAGCACGTTTGCTCTCAATTTATGGCTGTATAAATGGCTTTATGATTATTATATTTTTTTTGGCTTTATATTTATCTTTGGCTCTTGCTTCTTTAGTATAAGTTTTATAAACTTCTATTGCAGAGAGCAGCCGGTGTCCCGCTGGTTTATCGGACTTGAGTTCCAGAAGCTTGGTGTGTGACTTTAATGCAGTGCTTTTGTTAGCTGTACACTGTTGTATGTTTGTATGTATGTATGTATGTATGCATGTATGTATGTATGTATGTATGTATGTATGTATGTATGTATGTATGTATGTA
>QQSS02221510.1:0-10748 GCA_003687565.2 Craspedacusta sowerbii
ATACATACATACATACATACATACATACATACATACATACATACATACATACATACATACATACATACATACATTCTATGCGAGATTTTCTTACCAATTTTACATAGATTGCAAGTCTTTCTGCATACACGTAGCATCGTTCGGTAATAAACGTGTCCCGGCGTACAGAAACCACTGCTTTTGAAGTTGGCGCATTTGTCCAAGTACTCTGGCGTGTCTTTGCAGTTATCTTGGGTTTCTGAAATTGGCGATATTGGCAACTTAAAGTCTTATAATTTTTCACCCATGCTTGTCCTAGCTACAGCGATCTTTCGTCCTTGTGCGGATGAATATTTGCCTGGCTATTTTTTTGTATAATTCATCTTCAGTATTCTCAGCTGGACAGAAGGAAACTTTCGCCTATCATTTGCTGGCTGTTTGAGTGGCCTAGCAATTGACTGCGTCGTAGGTGATTTGGATGAAAAGATTTGGATGTAAGGATTTTTTTGTCACTAGTAATTTTTAAAAGAATTAAGGGGGTTTCCTAACTCTACAGAAGTTTAAATTCGGATCTTGATTTACGTAGTTTAAATAGTGTTCTATCTGCAATCGAAGTAGTCGAATAACCAAACGTCAATTCTAATACTCTATAGTGCCGAGGCGTAAGGTATAAACAAAGTACCATAAAAACTTTGCCAATGCTTACGTGAGTGTTGGAAAGTGGAAAGTAGTGAAAATCCGTCTCTTGGTAACACACCATAAACAAATGTTAGCATTATAAGACCCTCTTGCAATGCATTGAAAATAACAAAAAAAATAGGTATTTCTTACTTGCCAATCCAGATCTGGTGCTAGTAACTCTATTTATGCATCTTTCACATGTTCTTGGACAATACCTGCTCATAAACTTCTCGTGGGGTGACGATATCGCACAAAAGCCGTCCTTCTTCCACAGTTGGCAACGAGACGCTTTCGTTGGATCGTCTTGGCAACCTGTTATAAAAAATAAAGAAGGATCTACCTACCACGCCATGCAGGATTGGACAAGTGGCGTCATTGATGGTAGTGTGCAGTTACTAACATAGTAATCTGCCGTCATTTCAAACTTCATGGATGTCTTTAAACTTCATGGATGGCTTTAATCGGACAAGAGTCTACGCAAGGGTATGGTCTGGGTCAAGTGGGGTTAGGTTAAGTAGGTAGTGCATGTAACTTTGCCAAGTATATTCATTGGTCGAATAAACACTCCAGTCAACCACCTCTCAAATTTTCTCTATATGTAGACTCTATCTTTATTCTTTCCATCTCTTTCCTTATCTCTCTTCACTCAGTCTCTTATTATTATTAAGCGTGATGTTGTAACGTACGATATTTTTTGTCAATATTAAGATAATAATAATAATAATAATAATAATAATAACAATAATAATTATCATAATAATAATAATAATAAGATCGTGAGACGGTGCACTAGAGGTCTTAAGTGGTTTCGAGTTCTTAATGGGACTCCAAGCAGTTCCTTGGCCAGTTAAGACTCCAACCAAAGGTCTCTGACGAGTCCCTTGGCCGGGACGAAACGTACGTAAGGCTAGCCATTCAATAATAAGATTGTTAAGCGTTATTTATTTGTTAATTATCAATTGAGTTTTATTCTCTGATGTTTTCCCCGTTTATCTTTGTATGCGCCAAAACGTATCTTCCAAAACGTTTATCCAAAACGTTCGTTATTAGAACAAGTGGTGTGTCTACGCCTCATTCGTCTATTTAGTTTGTTGTAATCTATGAAAATTGAAAAAAAAACTTTTGTTCTGAAAGTTGTCGCAAATTTTGTAGTTCTTCTACCATTTGGAAGAAACTTTGAGTATTGTTCTTGCAGCTCACAATAAATATGCTTCGGCAATTCCTAGTCGCCACACCAACGGTCTTCCATCACTCGAAGGAAGATGGATAGATCTACCTTTGCATGGGTCATTTTGAGGTTTGGTCGAGCATTTCCGCGAAGGTGGGTCTTGATTAGGCCGGTCTGCGGTTTCCTTGTCCGGGTCTGGCTTTTGGTCCAATAAATGGCACCACTGAGTTCTTCCGCATCTGACTCTTCCATCTAGTAGCACCACTTTCAAAAGCGTTCATCCGTATAAATCCGAATCAAGTGGGAAAAATAGATCGAGAAACTTAAGTTTTAAGATAAGGTGCACAGATTAAAGTGGAGCCATTCGAGTACGGGCAAAAGCCAAGTGGATTCTAGCAGTTCAAATTCTTCCATTCTCGGCGTAAGGAAGCGTTCCTCAGCTCACTTATCATCACCTTATTCAAAACTGCATAAACTGCTTGCTGATTTAACGTATCCAGTCTAAACTCTTAAGACTTATGTTATTAGTACATGTGTGTTTAACTTTTCTATAATGTAAAAGCTGGCATAAAATTTAGACGGCGCTTCATCAATATATAAATCATGAGCTGCTAGAATGTTGAGAGACTGTTTACGAACTGACCGTCACACACCAACTAGATGCAGCAGAAAGACAGTGACACATGAAAATAGGTTCATGGGCATATCCACTAAGAAGTTTATCTGCCAGCCAACTAGAGGCAGCAGAAAGACAGTGACACATGAAAATAGGTTCGTGGGCATATCCACTAAGAAGCTTATCTGCCAGCTCAGGGAAAAAAATCAAAGAATCAGTACACTTTAAACTTTTCAATAATGCTCTTTTAATGACTGATAGGGATCTCATTAGAACGATCTTACATTATCAAATCTCGAGCTTCGAATTATCTTGAAGAATATGCTTTGATTTGCACAGTTTCATCTTCATTCATAAGCGGGCAGCATAGCTTACAAAGAATTGTTAACTCAGAATAGAGAGCACCAAAGAATTTACTTGGAATTGAACTGCAGTAAGTGTTGATAGCATAAGCAGCTTACTTCATTCTACCGTACATAAACTTAATAAATGGGCTAAGACGACCTGTTTCACAGGCTGCACAGTTGAAATTTGGGTAAGCAAAAGATACTGGAGAATAGTAAGACATAATCACTTAATCTCATGTAATTAGACATACCTTGGAAAAGAGGCATAAAAGCGCATAACAGCGCTGGCAGCAGTATCAGTATCTTCTTCGAGATCTCCATATTTCCTGAGAAAGACAGTCTCATGAGGACAAGCTGCTAGCTCTGCTAATGCAGCTAGCACGCTGATTCAGATACCACTGTGTGGTCCGACTCAATGGCAGCCACTCTTATTTGGAAAAATTGATCAGTCTTTTTTGTGGTTGCGTGCTTCTTGTATATTGGCAACGCGAGAAGCTTTTGCTTATGCTTCGATCAAAAAAGCCTTGTACACTGTCAAAGTGATTGTTATTGTATCGTGTTCGATAGACTACTCCTTTTATGCGAGCTGTCTCTGGTAGACCAAAGGTCGGCAAGGCACACGTAACACTTAATAATAATTAAGCGGACGTACAAGGTTATTTCTGTATTCTTGTTTAAAGGCGATCAAGTGACAAAAGCAAAATTGCGTTTTACTGCCTAGAGCCTATTTGGACGGAGTCCTGATGAATTCTTTAGCTCCAAGGGGCTACTTCAAAATACGCAAGCACACACACAGACCCACAGACACACACACTCACACACAAATACACAAACGCACACACAAGCGCACATACACACACACGAAGAACACACACATAATCGCACAAACATGCATACACAAACACGCAAACAAAGCTATTTACGAGCTGCAATGGGTGCATTAAATATTCCTGGAAAACGGTGCATCCATGTAATTCCCACTTTTCTCGCTGATTATTTTTCCACGAAACTTATCGGGCACCATTTATTATTACATCTCGACTGCTAAGTAGAAATTCGTCAGTGTTAGATTTTGAACATTTATTTTTTTTATTATTGCACTTTCATTTTTCTATCATGGAGGTGTCTGGTAACTGTATTTCAGAACGCATACTGCTTTGTATTTCTGGAGCATATTTAGCTGCTACAGCATACCTTTATGGTTAAATTTTAATGTTTTTCGGGCAATTATAGTTACCCTTCTGGAATCTTACCACTTTTTGATTAGCTCGAACATGATGGTTTCGTAAAATGCGAGTTCTGATCAATATCTTCACTCATACACACTCAAACACACACACACACACACACACGCACAAAACACAAACGCACGCCACTCTATGCCCCCGGGTAAATCAATCTAATCTAGCTTTCAAATCCTACCATGAAATTAAGATACCGAATCGAAAATTGGCTGGATTGAGATGAGAAGTAGAATCTGTAGGGTACGCAGATCAGGGTCATGTTACCGATTAACAGATTGCAACATGGTTGGTTTGCTACAAGATACTGCTTGCTTCTGTACACGATCAAAGCAGTTATGTTTCTTCTGTACCCGATCAAAACAGTTACAGAGGTTCATGCACTGCGCTACCAGCTATATGAAGCCTATGCACTAAATTTTTTTTAATTCTGTTACACGAGTTTACGTTAAACACAACTTAGAAATGATGGATTTTTGCAGTCATAGGAGAGAATTTGAATGAAAATCTAGGTAGTCTATTACTTATATTGCCTGGAGTGGCTGCTATGCGAGTGTAAGAACCCTTTTCCGTTCTTTAATCTTCTGATGATTGCAGAAAGGCCTGAAACAGACTGCCCTATTATTCAAGCTCTCGATATCTGGACTTGTACATGCTTGTTTGTATTAAAGTTACTACCCAGTTATATAGTATCCGCTTTGTATAAGTGCACGTAATATCATTTGGAGATTGCTTGCTGTGGAGTAACTAAACCTGCACGAATGCATAATATCAACAACCTTGTGCGATTTTATTAGACAACCATTTGGACCAATATCAGTTTTTGCATAGATCAGCGTCTGCCACACATCACCTGATCGAGACGATAGCTCTGCAGTCTAGGTTTTGTTCGGGATCACCTGCAGTTTTCAGAGAGTGAATTATTTAAAACGGCCTTTCTTTGCGAATCTTCCGCTATGCTATTCGCATGGGAAGATGATTTGTTTGTTTTCCAGTGAAAAATTGTTGCCATGGAGACGGCGAGAACAGAAGCAGCACGGGTGCACAAGCAATTTTGCAATTCACATGCATTTAAAATCAATCAACAAAGTGTCAGCTATTGAAATTGAAACAACAACAACAACAACAGCATTTTTATTATCTCAATAAATGCGTAAAATAAAAGATTACATCCAATCCTATTCACTCACATTCAGTTATAAAAACGCAGTCATCTTCAGAGTTCTGACTCAGCAATGTTAAGATTAAGAATCAGATTCAGACTATACTGAGCATTCGAGCTTTCAAAAGCGATATCAGAAAAAGTATCAGAGTCGGAGTGTGGACTTTCAACTAGAATCTGACAGAAAACTTACACATTTATTAAGGGGAAGACATCCTCATAGCAAAAGCTAATCAGGTCGAAGATGCCACCCTTTCGTGATCTCCATTTATAATTGTGTAACAGAGGCAATGACTAGGGAAATAGATGAGGGACATACTTTCTAAGTACGAGTCAAGGGGTCGCATATAGTTTAGTACATTCCTCGCAGGTAGTACAAAAATGAAGTAACATACAAAGAAAGAAAATTCAGAAGTAAAAGTAAACCTTCACCAGGTACAACACAAAGGTTATATTTTACAACAGAGATAGATCGTGCGCATCATATCGAAAAAACATCTCAAGAGACAAAGAAAATTATTTTCACAAGATTATTAGCGACTTACTTGGCATGGCAAGGAATACACCTTATATGAAATACTTTATTTCACTATACGAAAATTGCTGATGACATTTGCTGTGGGCAGAGATCTTGCAAAGTATTCCTATTGGCAAAGGAGCCGTTTAACTACAAAACAATAAATGTATTTCCAAACAGGAATAGTACAATATGCAGAAGCAATGTCGTGTCTTCTTTTTCTCAATCTTTTGCAAAACTATGTTAACATATGAAGTGATTCTATACGAGAGTTTTGATCTAGAGAAGCGAAGCTGAGTGGGCATCTCAATAGATAAAGGCTCTTAAAATTTAGTTTTTGAAAAGACATCGAAAAGACATTCTTGCGTGGGCCTCGATTTATATCTTCTTATGGGTTCCAGAACTTCTAAGAGTAGCTTTTAAAATCTTCCACATGCTGCTTGACCTCTTTCTATGTCTTAACTTCAGCAACGCGTATGCATCTGCGACACAGCGAAATTCCCACACTGAAATATCTTGATCTCGGCTACGGACGAACTAACGGCGCCACCAAATCGTGCTATCTAAGAAAAGTCTTCTTAACGTTGGTTTAAATAGACTTTTTGCATACTTTTTGAATTTTGGAATACCAAGATCCAGCCAACTATTTAGTACGCGAGCGTTTATATTGTGCAATAGCTCTTCTGCGAATCTCACTAAGGCTTCGAGCACATTTAAATCTAAGATTTCCTTTTTTATCCCAATCTTCTTGAATAGAATTCAAAGTCTTGGCTGCTAAGAAAGATAAGACAGGTATTTGGCTGAGTCTATGAAAGGCGCAAAATATCTGGGAGTCAGTGCGCTTACCAAGTGAAAACCATAATGAAATGGGGCTACATTAATGAAAACAGCGGAACGCATGCTTGAGTCAGAATGCGCTACTGAATTCTTGTACCACAAGAACCCTTTGGATCGTCTGACTTTGTGCAATGCACTGGATGTGAAAGACTCTAATCAGCAACAGCATTACCTGTGAAGCAAGTAAGGGAGGAATCTTATGGTTCTTGCGGTTTCAAAATGACAACAACACGTTCGCATGGACCTCAAAAGCCTACTTTGGCTTGATGGCGTGTTGGGTGGAGCTTCAGCTCGGCACCTTCCACTACTCCTTGACAATCTCCCTTCCTATGCTCAAATCAATCACGCACTTCCTCAAATCAGAGTATAAGCCTAAAACTTAGAGCATATTTGCACTCCTTGGAGAAAAAAACTATAGGCCTTCTTTGTCAACGTCGAACCTGAATATTCGCCGCTTAGCTAAAAACATTGATGACTTAAAGCTCTTACTCTATAAGATAGATTGGTCATTTAATGGTGCAAGCAAGGTTAACGTACTTACGAACATCTTCTGGAGTTAGATGGTTATACATTAAAAAGTTAGCCTAGAAGTAATACCAAACAAGATGGTGGCTTAAGAGTTTACGTCCAAAATGATTTGTTATATAAACCAAGTACTGTCAGTTATTACTTACGATCTGGAGCCAATAGCTATTTTAATGATCAGACAAAAAAAAGTATTGCAATCGCAAACAATTATCGAAAATACCTCGACCTTGATTCCACCTATGAGCCGTGGGCATCATCAACGACTTCAGCAACTGCCCTAGATTGCCTCCTTGCCAACATCATCAATGTTGAAGCAGATTTGAAGGTGCTTCGCGATTAATCAGGGTCTGGCGCTCTGTGTCGTATCTCAAACTGCGTCGGCGAAGTTGGTTTCATTTGCAAATCGATGACCAGTGAGGATGTCGAAGCATTGATAAATAACTAAGTGCACCACAAAGAGTATGAGTATGACGACATCAATGAAAATCTGTTGTACCATTATATGCTGGTGGTAAAGGAACTGGACTGTGGTCACATGCTGTCATGAGTTGACCTAAATGTTGAACTCGGGCAGACACAGTGACAATGTGAAGCTCCTAGAGGCAAACAGCGTTGATTTTTTTTAGATCGTTTTAAACAAAACTAACGACTGTTAGCTAACTGACAAAAATCTTGGACGCCATAACAGTTTTGCTGAACTCATCCGACTCAAACGTATCCATGATGTACACCTCCGAACAAAATAAAAACTGCCCTAATATAGGCTACTGATAAGCACTTAAAAATGGACAAGCATACCTCCATTCTGTAAAGTATCCTAATACAAACTGAAAGATGACTGCAAGACAATCACCTCTTACTACAAAAACATGGAGAATAGATCTAATGGGATAAACTTTAATCAAAAATGTAAACTTCGCTTAAGATGGCTCGTCTGGAGCAGCGTGACCAAACACTTTTGGTCGAGTGTGTCCACGTAATTAGAGGTTAGTAAAGATCTCATTGATATCTGTGGCGTCTCTGACAATTTTTGCATGTTGAACTAGCGTGTTCTGTTCGCTGTCATCAAGTAGCCCATGTTTGCCTAGGATTTTACGAAATATTTCCTTGATTGATTGGCTCGTACTTGATTCTGTACATGACTGTTCTTAGTTCAGCTTTAAATCTCCACATACCCTTTTTTTTTAATTCAATGTCGCAGTTCCCTAAGAGACTGATCCTAAGTTCTCCGTTATGGACTTTTGTAACTTGTTCGTCCCTTCGAGAACTCTCGTTTGGACTTGATATACACCTTGCCGTGCGTTTTCGCAAAACTGCTGCACCTTAATTGCATTGGCGTTAGGTGGATTTCATGGTCACATGACCCTATTGCCAATGAGGGTCCTTCCAATAACAAGAAGGCGCATTTAAAATTTTATCTAGATCTGTGCGCGGTTGCTTCTTTAAAGTACTTTCCTTTTTCTATGGCATTGTTAGGTCGTAGTCCACATGCAGTTAATAGGTTCAGAATATCGCCTATGCCATGTCAGTGCCTATCTGATTTCATAGTTGGATCTATTATAATAAGTATATAAGAATTATTATTATATCGTCTTCAAGTCGTTGCTGCATTGAATCCAATGCTTCATATTGGTATTAACTCTTCAAGGATCATCCCATTATTTTGGAGAAGTTCGGCTTGATTGCCTGCAACTCGGTGGTATATGCAGACGGATCATCATCAGAATTCATGGTCGGTAAAGAAAGACTCAGACATTAAGTAAGTGAATACAATAAATTATTTATTTCCCTGCGAATTTCTACCCTGTCAGTTAGCTTGATAATGTTACTTGAGTTTCACGTCTCATGTATTATGATATGGCCTATTATTCATGTCTATCACAAATAAAAACTTAAGAATGCCAAATTTGCAATCTCATAATGAAAAAAACTGCGATGATTTTCCAAAATTTGCAATTTTAAAAAGCAACTGGTAGCAATACAAATTATTTCTTTTCTGAAGAAACTGCTTACAGTTTCCTATGACTGCAGATCTATTCTTCGAACACTAAGCATGCTTCTTTACTTTACTTTACTAATCTATTTATTTACAAAATTTTGTTTATTTATGTTTCTAATACTTGTTTATTCACTTATCGATTTATTTTGCATTTATCTTTTATTTTGGCATTTACTTATTTATTGATATCATCTATTTATTTTACCTTTATTTTTTGATCATTTATTTACTTTTTTATGGCCTTGCTAACATTAAATTCCTCATGAGCCTGTGTACTGATGTTGAGCCAACATGCAGTTAAAGCCAGACCTCGATAAGCATGAGGAATTAAGGATCTTTTGTTCTCAAATTATACGATATTCTTTACAACGACCTGTGTTTGATGTGCGCGTACCCCCGGCCATTCCCTTGAAGCTTGCTCATTTTGCTGGTACGGGGGGCGATGAATAATTTAAATCAGCTCATAATGCCACAATATTTTCTCGTGAAAATGGGAATCCATGTTGATCACCTGAAGCTTAGCCAGACGTAAGCGCCTCAATTCTTAGAGCTCGCGAGCGCAGCGAATTGTTGATGTTTTCTTTAAAGATGGTTTGCTTATAGACATAGATGAGCTGGAGAAAGGATACATGGACAATGAAAGACTCAAATACAATACTTAGTGAAAGCAAAATTGAGAAGGAATCTCTGGTCAGAAATTATTTCGAGTTGTGCTAACATTTCTCCTGAAACTCGGTGGGAAGTCAGGTTTAAGCAGATATTGCACCCAACTGCAGTATTTTTTGATAAACTATACTGAAGCGAATCACTGGCATGCAATCCTTTAGAGATTTAAAAGAGTTTTTCTTGAAACTGATAAAGAAATTAGGCTGCACAGGCATATGTTTTGTTTAGAGTCACATTCAGGGGCCTAAAAACTCAACCGTTCAAACGCATAAAACTTTAGCTCGTGCTGGATTTTCTTTGACAACATAATTCTAAACATACTTCGTATTGTCATATCGACGCAATGGCATAGGTAATAGTTATATTCCCGTAGCAGGCGAAGGCATTTGTTGGCTAGCAAAGCATCCTTGCCAAAGCTCTCATAAACAATATTCTGCTATTTAGATGTAACCGTTAAGTTCCATCGAGGTAACAGTCTTTTCTTTCATCAGCCAAGAACCGACCCATCTTCTACACTTCCATCAGAATGCCAAGGGAACTTTGCAAGAGAATCTATCTTCGACCAGTTGCATATATCATGCTCTTTCTAACTCTTGGTGTCACTATGGCGGGGTTTAGTACAAGCAGTTGGTACTACGTCAAAGTAGACGGCAGCCGAAGGTATTCCGGAATCTGGAATGTCTGTCACGATTCGCCGGACGCTATCGGTCATTGCTCATTCTTACCTGACTCAAGAGTAGACATCAATAGAGGTATTTATCATATGTACATGTATGCAAAGCTATTAACTTTTGACATATGAAAGAGAGCTGAACTTGGTGAGATGTTTGTTCTCCTGTAAAATATGCTGGCAGCATCAATAAATGTAGCAGTTTATTCACGTATGTACGTATGCATGTACGTACGTATGTATGTATGCATGTATGTATTTATGTGTGTATGTGTGTATGTATGTATGTATGTATGTATGTATGTATGTATGTATGTATGTATGTATGTATGTATGT
>QQSS02221521.1:0-10748 GCA_003687565.2 Craspedacusta sowerbii
TGTATGTATGTATGTATGTATGTATGTATGTATGTATGTATGTATGTATGTATGTATGTATGTATGTATGCTTTTATGTACGTACGTACGTATTTAACCCATAGATCGGTATATCCGGGTTGTGAATAGACCATGTAAATCGAATACAATGTGTATGTATGGCTTTGAGCGTAGTCGCCTTTGAACAGTATTACTCAAAGTGTTCTCTTTTAATTCTAATCTCTATGTTTGTTCGTCTGTGTGTGAGTGTGTAACCCCGAGATTCGATCTCCTCTCTTTCCGAAGCTCTTTTATGCCGCCGATAGCCACAGGGTTACAAGGTTTTCATGGGCAAGTCACCCATGAGCCATGCGTGCGTTCTTCGTCGGCATATTCGCTTTGCCACTTATGTTTGGTTTTGTTGTTGCTGTTAGTGTGTTTGTTGATGGGATATATTTTCTGGAATTCTCGCAACGTACTGATAACTGACCTGAGTGCGGTACGCTGAGTTACGAACTGAATTTTTGAATGTCGGCGCTTGTTTTAGGCAGGGTTTAGAATGTTTGATTTGTGCGCATGCACGATATATGGAGGTAGAATTCACAAGAAACTCCTAATGAACGGTCTTTAAACAGTATGGTTTACTTCAAGATATTTTGCTTGTATTTTCCTCCCTGCTCCTGGGGTTTTTCGCGGAATGGGGCAGGTCTTTGTTGCCAGTCCTGGGAATATTTAGGCAACCGTTGGCGGATGCTTTTTGACATGCTTTTCAGGTCCTATTCTTAGTGATTGCCATCCACTTATCTGAAGAAAGACTTGGATTGTTGCTCAGTCCTCCTGCTGATCGTATTGCACCAAAGAAGAGCTCGAGATGGTTCTTTGCTCATCTTGTATGTTCGCACGTAGAGCAGCGGCGCCCCAACTTGACCCACATACTTATGAAAAAATGCCTTGCACACTAACTACTGCCATGAGATATCCAAAAAAATCCAGTCTTCCTGGTTAAAGATACTATCAACTCACTGGCTGAGGTTTTCAAGTTACTCAAATAATCAAAGGCCATCTGCAAGAGCAGTCTCCGAAATTCTTCATTCTTTCCACACATTGCAGATTAGCCTGAATAGTGCATTTGTTTCGCAAATTCAGCAGATCAAAAAGGCGATCAATCACACGAATTACGTTAACTGTCGCTTCACAAACTTTGAACTGCTCAAGCTTTGAATTACTGCAGCAAAATTCCAAGGAATCAGCAGCACTAGCCCTAAATGTTTGTGCAGCTAGATTAACCTTCATACTTTGCTGCTTCCAATTAATGTGAGCTGACCTCAATGTGTTACCAAGACAAATGCCTTCTTGTTCCTGTAATTGCTGAAGGCTGACAATTTACTTCTTACAAACGAGATTCCATTCCTTATCAAGTAGTACACCTTTGTCACTGACGGCGTTCCTGGCAAGTTTTAACTTGTGAAAAATATCTACGAAAGATTTTTCTTGCACATACCTGGCTTAAAATAAAGCCTAAGATTTCTTGGCTCCTGACTTACACCAAAGTCCTCTAACATAGCATGGTGGTAAACAGCGAACGTTCGTGGATACTTCCTTTTCAAGACATTTTCCGCCATCGCTACCGTCGCTGCTGCTCCTTGGGCTGTCCTTGGTCCTTTTCCTTTCTACGCTTCGTGCAACCGAATGCACAACACTGCATACGCCTTTTAGGCATGCTTGGCAGTAGTACCAACTCTTCTACCTGCCCCTCGCCGAACTCAGACTTGTTTTGGGTCACACGCAACAAGGCTGTTGATAGAATCTCCGACTTCAACGGCCTCCGCCTGGAAACAATGGGATGCACGATCCAGTCTTTCTTCAGGTCAGTGTTGGCATCCCTGTCTGCTACAGATGAGGTTTCACCGCAAGCCATCAAGCCAAGTCAAAGCCACCGACTTTGCTGGTGATGGCTGCCTGACCCAAATATTAGCAAGGATATATAAATATGCCCCGATAACTCTTAAACGGTTCAGCTTCCCTCTTAACTAAAAATAAAGTTTAAATTAGGAAAGTGGGAACTACATGGGAGGCAAAACAAGATTGAAGACCGGAAAAGAAGAGTATTCGATCCAGTTCGCTACTAGCAATGAGTTCAAATCAACGACGGTAAACACGAAATATGAGCGCACCATTAAAATCGTTCTGGAAATTACCTTTGCCTTACAATTTTGTAGCGCCTTGTTTTTGCCTCACTATATGCATCATAAATGTATCTTTATTCTGAATCAGAAAATCTATTGATTCATCTATTGAAGTACTGCTTCATAGTAAGTTTTCAAACCATGAAACGATGTTCATTTTGTACTTAATTGAATGAAAACCACTGTCAAGAATTGGTGTCGTACTTTCTAGAAGCAATTCATAGCGATTGAGTCCGGCCATTCAACAACCAAAGAAACGGGATGTGGACTGCCGGAAAGATGTGTTAAGGCCCTCTAAGGTTATTGGTAAATATAAATGACTTACGCGTAAAATGACCTTGCTCACTCCAAAATGAAAATAATATTTAGAAGAATCTTCCGTTGCTAAATGCCTTGGAAAGCCTTTGCATTTGACCAACAAAAAAAAAAAAAAAAAAAAAAAAGTTAAGATTCGTTTAAGGTCGCGCCTCTCACTAGCGAATAAAGCACATTAATATTGCTGTGTTTGAAATTCCCCCCGTGGTGTTTGAGTGGTGGTACTCGGCTTGTCTTTCGCCTCGTTCAACGCCATACGTCTGTTTTCAATCTTATTAATTCTAGTTCGACTTTTAATCGGGCCCCCGAACGGCTGTATGTCCGATAATACGGCCCGCGTGCTAAAAAGTTTGGAGACCCCTGACCTAGGACATCGTGGATGCCTTAATGCATACAAGCCCAGCTCTTTCGCTCAGCAAATGCATTCCATTTGCCTTTCTTCCAGGCAGAATTTTTTCTCATTAATCAAGAATTTCACATCATGAATGTGCGCGCGAGTTTTAAGACCACATTGAATCTAAGACGAATATCAGCACCAACCGCTAGCAGTAAAATAGTCCTTCTTAGAATCCAACGCCGTTAATTTAAAGGCTATGCCAGTGCCAAAAACCTCGAACAGATGGCCAGATAGCATGGAATATAGCCCTTCTCAGACTTGGGATGTGACTTTAAAAAAAAAAAATATATAAAAAATCCAGAATTCCAAAAGAAAGTATGACCGCGAACGGAGACACTGCAAATATATAGTGTGGCCGGCCAGCAAGAGCGTTACGCGATGCGTAGAGCTTCAGCGGAAATAGGGCATTTGTAACATTAACGTGACGAGGAAAGGAAAACGTGGTAAGCCGTTCTTCGTTTAGTCAGCGTCACTAACTGCGAAGCTTCGAATCGAAAAGCTTCAATAACCCGAACGGAAGATTGGCGAACCGCTAGCCACTTTGGACAACCCAAAACATCCCGTTGCTAGCAACTGGAAGCAAGTCACCAAATCTTGCATCTTAAGTCAAGGCGTCACACAGTATCCCAAGAATGAATGAAATGAAATGCAATGAATGAAAAAAGGGGTTCAAAGACAGGGAAAAAATCTAGCAATGGGACTACATAAAGGTACACTGTGGTTCTCGAGGACGCCATGACGTCAACCCCGATGGCGCTCTGATAAGAAGATATCAAACGAAACGCATCAAATTCAGAAACAGGCTAAGGTTGATCTAGCACCAATAACGCCACAAACAACACAAGAACACCGAAAAAAAAAATAAGGGCTCATTGCTAATTCAAAGGAAAGAAAAAAAAAAATTTCACGTCATAGCTAAACACAGGACAAATCAGGCAATCTGAATAGATCAAGTTATAGATTTTGTAAATACAAAAGCTGTACACGAAACAGCAGTTAAAATAAACAAACACCATTAGTGGAACTATCAGACATACATTATTATCACGACAAAAGAAAACTTTCGCGGGAACAAGAATCCCACAACGAAAAGTTTATCCTACAAAAATTCACAACTCGAAAACGACAAAACAAAACAAAACCAAAAAACAAATAAACAAGAAACGCCTATTTCATAGCCCCTTCTGCCATGCCATAGCTATACACAAGATCATTGTCAAAAGTAAGAAAATAATAATCATCATTGACAGCTAAAATGCCAAACTATTACCGTTCGACCTAACAGCGGTGCCTGAAGTTAAAGACTGGACCAAACCCAAACATGAATATACCAAGAAAATAAAATGAGCGACAGCAAAAATAAAATGAGCGACAGGAATTAAAACGGTAAGCGTATCCAGAAGAAACGCTTCAGCACTTCTAGGTGGAAGGTATTCCAAGTTTCGTTATGATGTCGTCTACAAGCCATATAGCCTAACACTGTGACACGCATAGAAATAAGTTATCTAGCGATAATACGACACGGCTAGGATTGCGTAACGGCAAAAGACGCTCAACAATGCCTCGACTAAATCCTTACGCCAACCATCCACTCAATAAAACTCGCATTGCGCCGAATCCCTCCATCTTCTTCGTCCACCAAAGAGTACTTATAGATCATCTAATGAGGGAAAGGCAGTCCCTAACTGCCGACATGTTGCAGGGCTTCGCCTGCTCACATACGCAGTACATATCGACACTCGCTGCAAATACAAGCAATACGACTCCTATAACTTTCAATCAACCTAACCACGAAATTCAAAATCAGCTCACAAATTAATGCTACTTTAATATTGAAAAAGCGCTTCCACTTTCCACATGAAGCATCTAAAAGGAGTGCTTACAAACACGTCATGCTTACACACAACCAAAAGTTCCCAGCTTATACGTTGCTTATGGGCTGATGCGACCCCCAAGGTAGAACTTGCTTGCACGCTAGTAACCTCGCAGTGATAACAAGGGTTGGATTAAACTGCATCGTCTTTTAAACTCGCGGTGAAAATACGGCTCAACTTAGAATGTTTCGGCAGTAAAACTCGGGGTGAAATCAAGGGTTGAATTAGACTGCTTCGTCCATAAAACCCGCAGTGAAAATAAGGGTTCGATTAGACTGCTTCGACAAAAAAAACAAAAAAAAAAAAAAAAAAAAAAAAAAAACTAGCCATGAAAATAGGAGTTGGATTATACAACAAAGGCACAAGCTCAAATCTAGCGTATAGAACATCGCGGACGGTTTAATAACAAGGAAGTGTAGCGAAAAGAACAGCAAAGCATGGATCTAGCCCCTCGGTACGAGAGTCAAACAGGGCGACCGACATTCAAAGAGATCCAGTACGCATGGCTAACAAGGCTTATCGCGCTTCTGCACATGCGGCATACCGGTATTAGGGCATAAGCGTTGGCTAACACTTTCCAGATACGCCATTGCTGCGACGCATAGATATTTCCCTACGGCAGATGACGAACGCCATTCGTACGTAGTCGGAAAGCACTACCAACTGCACGTATACAAGAACCTGACATACATCATTCCACGTGGTTCCGTGGAAAGTATCCTTCCTAAAGAAAGAAGGTACAAACAGTTTAACAAGATACAAGAACGCCATGATTCAACGCATCGCAATTCATTCATAGAATTCATGGAAAGCAAGGGCATTCGTTAGATCTTGCGTTGGAAAGCTACCCCTTATTAACCTCACGCCACAGCCATAGCGATCATAAAGCCGCATATTAACCAACTTTACATCAAGGCAGCTGATATCACTGGGACTATATCACTCATTCGGCAAACTGAAGGTACGCAAAGGTCAAACAAAGACTACAAGTTTACGTCACTCACTTGACCATTGCACTCTCCCAACCACCAGTTGCCATCATCACTAATGATCTTGATTACATGACCGGCCTTCAATTTGGAAATGCAAAGAGGAAAATAACATCTACAAATTAAACCTTGTAAGGAACTCCAGACATGACTTTGAGCAAAGCATCCGTGCATAGCAAACAGAGCCCTGCAGCGTCCCACACAAGCCGATTTCTGGAAGAAAACTTTTGGGAAAAATGTGAGACTTCAAATCGCAGTCGCAGCATATGTGGTGGGTGGGTAGTAATCGTCGGAAGAAAAAAAAAGAAAATCATTTATTGGCGGGCGCTGGGAAGGCAAAAAAGTCAGGCTGGACTTTAAAAAAACCGAGGTGTTTTAATGTCTTGCACCGCTGCATACAAACAAGGAATTTCCCGGACGTGTTGGCAAACTTAAGTCTGTCTATTGTACAAAAATAGTAGAAGCGAACGTCGAAATATGACGTTGGGAGCTTTTAAAACCTGAATGGGTGTATTAGCGAACGAAAAAAATTTTGGAGCGCCTTCCCAAAAAGGTTGCTTGTTTTCAATCGAAGACGACAACGAAGCAAAGCGTGTGCAGCATAATCGCACCCACATACTTGCTGCACGGTTGCACGCAACAACACAGCAGGTAATACACAAGAGCAAAAACCCGCCAGCACATGTAATGATTGCCCTGCAAGTGTTCGCCACTGCAAGCTCTTAAAATTAAATTCCTAATCCGAAAACTTCCGAAAGAAGACGAATTAAGCTTTGCAAGAGCCGAGCAGGACCTCACCTCGAACGAAAGCTCCCGAGCGTTCCTGGCTTGCCATCGAAACTTCGCTCTCATGGTTCGCCGCGATGATTCTAAACATGAAACACAGGCAACTTTCAGTGTCACGCTAGACACACGTAGAATATCAAGAAGATCACACTAAGACTCAACAACAACAACAACAACAACAAAAACAACAACAACAACAACAACAACAACAACAACAACAACAACACCACCACCAACAACAAAACCATTTTTGCTGGTTTAAATATTTAGGGGAAAAACGAACTCACTTGGAGCAACACCCTTCGTTAGCACTGTTGGCAAGGCCGGAAAGCTCTGCCCAAGGGAGTTTTCCTTATAAAACGTTACCAGGTCTGCGATCGAAGCGAACTGCTTTGGGTCCGTAAGATAGAATCGATTGCCCTGCTGAACAATTTTAATGTGCTTGACATCCCCCTGATAAGCGATGCTGATGGCCAATCCGGGGTTATTCGAGCTCGCTCGCACTAAGAAAGCTCCATCCTCCTGGCCCTGCAGCTGTTGCTCCGCATCTTGACGCGACATGGAGCCAGCAAACCTGAAGAAATACCGAAAAGCGAGCAGGTGAGTATGCATGTAACGTGTAATCTCAGCCAGAGCAATGTTCACGCAAATAAATACCTCATGTACAACAAACAAAACTAAGCATTCCTCAACTGGTTACTGCGGAAGCGTGACTGTAAGCTCAAGTCAAAACATGCGCAGACCTTATCAGAAATGCCCAGAGATAGACATAACATACACAAGTAAATACCAACGTCAACTGTGACGTCCCTTATGTTTATATACTAAGCTGCTCACAGCCAAGAAATCTTTCCTAAATCAATTAACTTACACAATTTGGTTTCGGATAATTTCATGTCATATACGGGTAGATGTTAATTCTTGGAATGATTTCACCTAACCTTAGTACCTATACCTAATTTAGTTAATACCTAGTACCTAATTTCAATGGGTAACTAAAACATGCTTGCAAGTGAAATCGGTGAGCACTATCGTCCCATCAAAGTCGCACCTATCCAGAACATCAGACTTAGTATTTACTTTGATGTAACTCTGGAAACTGTCGCGTCAAGAAAATGGTCTCGTCTAAACAAAAAAATCGTTAATGAAGAAAAAGATTGCAGAAACGCCGTGCAACTAGTCCCAAAATATACGAGGAAGCGTCACAGTTATATATGCATACGTAAGTAAACACACAAACTACAAACACAGAGAAATTTAAAAAATTCTGCAAACCACGGAGAGTGATCCAGTGTTTCCGGTTCCGGCGCCATTGCCGACGGCGCCGGAGTCTTTAAAGACGTCGGAGACACAGGTGATACAGGTGGTGGCGGGCCGGGTCTACAATCATACGAGTGTGGAATTGCACAGGACCACAACAACCACAGCCACGAGCAACCCAAATCCTGCGTCAAATACTACTCGCTCCCAACCTCAACTCACAGAAGCATTTTCAATTTAAATAACTGCCAATCGTTCAAGCAAATCTCACGTGCAAGCACCACTGCGCAGCAGTACAAGAAGACGAAACAGCAGTACACGAACACGAAGCAGCAGTACAAGAAGACGAAACAGCAGTACAAGAACACGAAGCAGCAGTACCAGACGACGAAACAGCAGTATAAGAAGACGAAGCAGCAGTACAAGAAGACGAACCAGCAGTACGAGAACACGAAGCGGCAGTACAAGAAGACCAAGCAGCAGTACAAGAAGACGAAGCAGCAGTACAAGAACACGAAGCAGCAGTACCAGACGACGAAACAGCAGTATAAGAAGACCAAGCAGCAGTACATGAAGACGAAGCAGCAGTACAAGAAGACGAAGCAGCAGTACAAGAAGACGAAGCAGCAGTATAAGAAGACAAATCAGCAGTACAAGAAGACAAATCAGCAGTACACGAAGACGAAGCAGCAGTAGAAGAAGACGAATCAGCAGTAGAAGACGATGCAGCAGTACAAGAAGACGAAGCAGCAGTACAAGAAGACAAATCAGCAGTACAAGAAGACAAATCAGCAGTACAAGAAGACGAAGCAGCAGTAGAAGAAGACGAATCAGCAGTACAAGAAGACGAAACAGCAGTACAAGAAGACAAATCTGCAGTACAAGAAGACGAAACAACATTACAAGAAGACGAAACAACATATAGAGCGTCGCAAAATAAACCCACGATTCGTGGTTTTGAATGCGCTCTGTGGGAAGGAGACAGATGTCTGTAAACCCAAAACAACGCAACCCGCACATCTACGCTACAGTCACCGACCGAGAGGCTTATACGTGCTTACTGCCTTGAGATCGGAGACCGGCCCGAGTCTGTAGGCTTGAGGTGAACTAGGAATAAGCAAAGGCAGAAAAGTGACGCAAACAGGTTACCGCAGTGCGTGTGCGGTGCATGCTAAAAGTGACAGGCTCGTGACGTGCTTACCGAAGTGCTGCTCGCTCATAGCTGACCCCTTTCAGGTCTACGAAATGAAGTTCACAACATGTTACGATACGCTACATGTAGAAGATATATCAAGTCCAAGAAGTGAGGCAGGGTTACAATACGCTAGATTTGATTGATTCGTGACTCTAAAAAAAACAGTAACCCGAGGCAAAAGCCATCTTCTTAAAAAAGATTGAACTAGCAGCGGATCATCTGTTAAAACCGACGTTAACGTCTCATGCACACAAAATAGCCCTTCCAGCGACGAGCAAGGCCACGCCTATCAACCGCAATCCTTGACGAACGGCAAGTTCATGCTCTGGCGGTCGTTACAGCATCCTCACAAGTTTCCAACGTACAGTTACCTTGGGCTAAAGTTGCACGCGACGGAACTCAGTGAATAGGCAAAAGCGCGGCTGCCAAAATCTACACTAATCAAGTAAGCAGCTACACCAAATAAGATGTCGAACAACTAGCGAAAAAGCCGCTGGTTAAGGCAAAAGCCACCTTAGAACAATAATATACCCTAGCCTGACAGGGTATCTAGACCCAAAACTTACATAAACGTGTATGGCCAGCTTTAATCACTACTGGTAACAGCGAATTTTGAAAGAACAAATGAATCAGAAGAACTTCGAAAGCATAGCTTAAGGCAGCTGTGTCCATGAAGGCCATGCCAAGACAGAGTATATGTTAAATGCGCAGATGTTAGCCTTCAGGTTATGCCGGTGTACTTACTCGTCGGAGTTGGATGAAGAGGCCGCGACAGTCGATCGGGAGCCTGAGGAGCCGGACTGCATTTGGGACAATCCTCGAAGCAGTTGTAGTGAAGAACTATACCGCAATCTGTAATAGAAAGAAGAAGTCGGGGGGCAAACACAAACCTTCTTATTAACACTAACCGCTGGGATTCCAGAGCAAAGCATAGAACAAGGAACCTTGACACGTGTCTACACAAACGCCAAATAACTATGCCCACGAAAAAAACTCATGTATCAAATTTAAATAAGCGAAAACGGTTTCATTCCTTTTCATAGAAAATACATTACGACTGACGACGTCCTTATCTACGACAGCCCTAAATTCAGAAATCGCTATCGAGAATATAATGTACGCTTTCGCGACTGCACAAAGCAGCCATGAAAGGCAGGTCCTTAAAACGGCACTTTGCGACCAAGATTTTATCAAAAAAGCCAAGCACTCTGGTAAGCCTTCCGATCACTAAGATGTATAGCTGAATTTAAAATGCTTAAGGGAAGCTACGAAAGTCTTGACCGAAAATACGAAGACTAGAGGTCATTAAGCTGATGTGAAACTTCATCAATCATGTTTATTTTTTATTATAACTTACAAAAACAAGGTACAAAATAATTCTTTGCACATCACTTACTTGTGCATTTGTATCCTTGGCTAATTTGACCACTAATAAGAGAAAATTATCTTTAAATAGCTTTTTGCCATCAAAATTATCCATGGCATTCAATCGCTCCAAAACGAGATATAAAATGCCGTAAACACATGAATTAGGCACCGCCGGGCTTCAGGAAACAACTTAGCATGGGAACAAGATGGACACGGATGCTCCTAGCCAGAGAGGCACGATGTATACAGACAAATTTATACATTAAATGATATACAGAAACACTACACACACATCGATATCCCATACGTCGACACATTTATTTATACATGCATACATACATACATACATACATACATACATACATACATACATACATACATACATACATACATACATAC
>QQSS02221532.1:0-10748 GCA_003687565.2 Craspedacusta sowerbii
AGTAGTAGTAGTAGTAGTAGTAGTAGTAGTAGTAGTAGTAGTAGTAGTAGTAGTAGTAGTAGTAGTGGTAGTAGTAGGAGTAGTAGGAGTAGTAGGAGTAGTAGGAGTAGTAGTAGTAGTAGTAATGGCAGCAGTGGGCTAATACTTCCACTGCCGCTATGAATAGGAGCAGTGGCTGTAAAGTGAAATAACCTTAGCCTAAGGTTTTCTGTTATATGAAAAGCTTGGCCAGTTCTGCAAGCAAGTTGATCTCTAGATTTCAAGTTATGGGTGATCCCAGCTTAATTAGCATGTTGCTGTTAGGAGATCTTCCCCTCGGTTGATAGTACCACCACGATCATTTTTATTGAGAGTATGTATTGATTGATTGATTGATTGATTGACTGATTGTTTAGTTGATTGATTGATTGCTTGATTGATTGATTGATTGATTGATTGGTTGATTGATTGATTGATTGATTGATTGATTGATTGATTGATTGAATAAGTCTAAACGAAATGGTCGCACATACTTTCAGACTAATGGATGTGGACCCTGCTGCTAACATGCGTATGGTTGAGTAGGTAAAGTATTCCACGCGGTCAACGATACGATTACGCTTCACGTGCTGCTCACGTGCAAGTGGATTAGCCTATGCCTTCGACGGCAAATTATTTAACCTCCTGGTTTTGAAATGAAGGTAAAGTGTATTACTTGCTATCCACCAAAAAGAATGTCAATCCAATATTCTTGAATTTTGCATGTACTCTGACCTAACACATATACAACTGACTATTATTAATGATTATAATCTTTCCCAATCGTGCCTGTGAGTTGTCAGAGGTGCCCTCAACAGCGTAGAAGTTCGGAAGTTGGTTTACGTTTTGATTTATGCAGTATCAGCAACTGATCCTCTCGGTCATTGACAAAATGCACGAAACCAAGGGACTGTCAACCAAAACCAGCGGTTTGGACGCGCACACCATCAGTGCAATGTTTCAAGTATCAAGGAGTACTCAAATCCTCTTTCCTCTTCAATGAGCAATTTTAGGAAGCAATCAGCGCTGAGAGGAAATAGCTGCAGTGCTACTTAGTGTCAGCAAAATGTAGAGACGGCCACCCATGTTCAACTTTCGATTGCAACACAATCCCTCGCAAAATTACTATCACGCGTGCTGCAACTGAGAAAGCAAGACATCATCTGTAGTTCTATATTTTGTTCTCGGTAAATAACGTATTTTCTGGCCGTGTCAGTGAAGATAGCTTTGGAGTTCTGAAGTAGGCGGTGCCAAAGAAGATCACAAGGCTCTGTGTGTATCAACCTGGTGTATTGAAAGGTTAAATACTACCGTCACTTCTCGTCTACATAACGCGAGATCACTCATACAAACGACCACCGACCGCAGCTGTTTGTTCACCCCCCTCCCCGTAACCACTTGGAAAAGCCTGCTTGATTGCCTTAAAATCACTACACCGATAAACAAAACTATTTACATTTAGGAAGGAGTTGTTAAAGTTGTCAAAAAAGCATGTATGTAGTTGCAATATCTAGACAATTTGAGTTGGATGTCATCTGGCATAGCACAGGAAGAAATCTTTTCTATCAAGGGACATGTATTGCCGGTTATATCAGAGCCTCGATGCTTTAAACGGGTTTTTCTTTCGGATGAATTTCTTCGAAAGTAGGTAGTAGTATTCTAAGCGTTCTCCAACACTTTCAAGAAAGAATAGGGCGCAACTTGAAGGAGAGTGAACCTGTTTGTACAGATCTACTCTAACGCACGCACTACGTGCTTATGTTTTCCTCCTTGCTGGCATGACTGAGCCTTCAAGAAGAATTCAGGCTTCTTGAATTCAGGCTTCTACGAATTTGCTACTTACCACAGAGTGAAAACTATGGAAACTAGATCTTGAGTCTTGAGTCTTGAAAGCTATCAATAGTTTGAAACTATGACGCAGTAATACTTCTACTTGCTGCCACATTTGAAGATTTCTAATTGGTAACACATACACACACAAACACACACACACACACACACACACACACACACGCGTGCCACGATTAGGAACCATTTCATGTTTGGTTCTAGTCGTTTGAATCTGGTCATTACGCAAGACAGACACACTTATGTGAGGTTACAGTGCATGCGGAATTCAAAATATTAGATTGAAGTCTTTTCCCGTGATGCTAGCAATATCCTTTGCCTTCATTTTGAAAACATAAGTTTTCGGATCTGCTTAACTACTTACCCAGTGGTTGCCTTAAGTGAAGTCAATACAGAATACAATTACCATTAGCATGATAGACGTAATGTAGTAACAGCTGATACGAAAGGCGATCACGGAGACCTTACTGGATGTTACAATTTTCCAAGGCGTTGCGAGCAACCCTAACTACTTGCAGAATTTATGTAGGACAAGTATATAATACTTAATAAACTTCGTCTGCTATGGAATAATTTCTCTCAATAATTTAAACAAATTCAAACAGTATATTTCAACAGCTGTGGGTGCTATTCTCTTTCGACTTTTTTCAACTTTTACAAAGAGCTTCACTTACGATGTTTTCACTTAGAAAGTATTTACTAATAAGCTAAGCAGGGTAATCTCTGAACGGGACATGATTCCCATGGAGCACACCCGACATTACTTTCCAGGCATTATGAACCTCGGCGTCACATCACCAAAGAGTTATGGTAATTGAGATTTGATACATGGAGAACAGCGAATTCTAATAAAAAGAGGTATATAAGATGTAGATTATATATATGTATATGTATATATATATATGTATATATATACATATATATATATATATATATATATATATATACACATATATAAGAAGTTCGTGGGATTGTAGTCTGGTTTGTTCTGATTTTCAAAGATGATAGTGGCCAGCAAACTTTCCTGGAAATCTCTTATTTGTACAGCACTTTGGCGTATTTTTGGAAATGGGGTAATCCTCATCAGATTCACAAAATCATTGACTTGTCGTCGCTTTGCGTGCACTGATATTCAAGCTCGTTGCATTCGCATATTCACTAAGTTTGCAGCACCAACTTTAGCGGTATCATGTGGATTATCTTGATAATCATTTAATTCTTCAATGCATGATACACCCCGTACGACATTCCCCTCATCCATGCAAAGTGTACCACATTCGCGTATGAAATAGTTCTGATTGCGTAGCAACTAAATTCGCCGAGCTGAAGTCTTCCTACACAGGTGCATCCCAAGCAACAACGCACATTACGAGCTCATTTGTGGTACGGATTTGCATTTCAGCATGAGCATGTTAACTATCTGGCGGATAAAATACGATGAGCCGGGTGTACAATTTCCGATCTTAAAACTTCAGAAAAAAGTATTTATGCTTCGAATATTATCACTTAACGTTTACAGTGGATAATTAGATAGTTAGAGCCTTAGGATGCTATTTTCTTATATTTCTTTCGGAATGCTTGAGACATGGCATATCATAGATATCAAGGACCCAGGAACTTTGTAAAATGTAATAATTAGGACTAGATAAAAGTGCGTGTTCACCAAATGGATATAGTCTGCTCGTTGGATAGAGAATTAGATTTTGTATTTTTCAGGTGTTCTGTGGCAGATTTTTGTTATCCAGGAACAGACGGATTTGCTTCCCTACATGGTGACAGATTCAACAAGAGCCGAGCATCTTGACCAAAGTGCGCAAAACTCCATCGACAAACCTGGTTGATTCAAGCAGACTTGCTTTGTCTGATCTATTCACTGAGGTGATAAGTTTTGTTGCATGGACTTGCATTGAATTGCCCGTTGTGTTCAAGTACTTGAACATTGATTAATTGAATAACAGCTTCCACATGTTCCAATCTGCGAATACTTAAATTTCCACTGGCTAGACTGTCTTTTAGTTACAAAAAACAGCTCCTTTAACTTAAAATCGATGAAAATGCTGAGTTATCTGGCTTTGTGAGCAAGATTTATGGAAATGGGAATTAAATAAATAAATAAAAAAATAAATAAATAAGTCAAGTAAAGATAGATTGCGAGCGTGCCATGCGAAAAAGCTACTGTTTACAAGAAAACTTATTGTTTACTTTTTTCACTGGTATCCAATCAAGCCGGTTGTTCAGTAAGCCTCTCAAGGTGTTGAATGCCTCGAAGCTAACTCCCAAAGGGAAGCTCGGACGACTGGTCGATACTCCAAATGTCGTGAATCTGTCATCGTACTGTTCCCTATCGCAGACACGCCAACAAAAGGCGATAGCACATAGCTGTAAGTAGTGGCTCCCATTGCTGGCTTGCAATTGAACGCGGTATGCAAGCCGCTACTGACCAAATCTAATCTCGATAAAGCAGCCGGTGCCTATGTGAGTTGGGATCCAGTTAGGCCAACGCCAACAGAAGAACAAGTCGCACATCATGCGAGGAAACCGGGTAGATCTTCCTTGTTGGTCGGCTTGCACATGCGCACCACATATCAACCTTGACACCCTATGTCTATTCTCGCCCTAGGGTGATGTATTCCAGTGGGCTAGTGTGGAGCTGGACCACGTCCGGTTGGCATCGTTCTTCTGCATCGCTGCATGTAGCTAATTCAGTAATTGCTATCTCTTTAACGAGCGGCAACTAGCTTTTCGAAGTTGAGCCGTGAAGGATTTGCTATAGAGACCATTACAGACTAGTAGTAGTTGTAAGGTTAGCACGTCAGCTTCTCTCATAAACTGACATAGAAAACTTTTTAGGGTACCAGAACTGCATCTTGCATACATACACATTTGCCAAAAGTACCCCAATTCTCTATGAGTCTTACCAAGTTTTCCCATCGCGGCATTTAAACGCTAAAAGGACTTCCAAAGCCGCTTAGCTGGCACATCTGGAATCGAGAAATTTAGAAACTCTACTCTACGTTGATTCTAAAAAGGCAATTTTTGTGTTTACTCGGACCTAAACCAGGTACTACGACAACGTTTATAACCTAGCTCTCTCTTTGAAATCAGTATGTCTCGTGAAATAGAGCAGAAGTTGCTTTCTGTTTACATCAATGAATGACGCGAGGAAAATTTGGAATAAAAAATCTACTAGCAACACTGCAGGAAGGTAAGGTCTTTTTTACTCTGGCTGCTATGTGCTGTAAACCATGTGCTGATTCATTGTAAGTGCGCTTGTAACTCGCTAAACCATCGGTCTGATTTGGATTCTCTGATGTGACATGCCATCCAAGTCCAACAGAGCTTGCTAGCAACTTTTAGCGATATTGGTGCAATGTTGGTGATAGCAGGCAGTCCCTTAGATCGTCCAGGTGTTGCTTAATTTAATTATATGTTGACTTTGTTATAAAACGGAAAAACTTGTATATAAAGGAGAAGTTGAGCGAACAGAATACGATCAGTCCAGGAGGTCTGACTTGTCTGCTTTTTGCTTAGAGCATCTTATTTACGGCTACTGCAATGATTTTATTTCTATTTCGCGATTTTTGAATGAAGGAAGAACTTGCATACTTCTAACGATAAGTATGATGGGGGCTCTTCAACTCCGATTAGCTTTGCTATGAAGAGCTCCTCTTCCCAATTTGCATTTTTTTTTTTCGTTTATGGCTAGTTTTATTTTTTGTATGCTCTTTGGGAAAAAACATATTCTTGTATTGTCTTGTCTTGTCTGCAACGAAATACTGCTATACTAACACCAGCAACTTTATTCAGTCATAATAATATGAATTATTACGCATTTTTCATGCAGAAGTAAAATCGGACCGGGCATTGAGTTAGAATTGCATTTCTACGGAATGAACGCCAACCAAAATGGCGCCCGGCCTATGCACGCCTTATAGGCATAGCACCCCAGATCTTCATGCATCTACCTTATGTGGGTCTTCGAGTAATAAACAACTGATGCGCTCTTTGGGTCTGTTGAGAGAAAGAAAGTCGGCATTTGAAAAGCAGTAAATTCTACATCATATGGAAACAATGAAGTTTGCTAGCACAATTTATTTTCCTGCAACAGCTCATCCTACCACAGTTCATCTAGGACAACTTCATATTGCTTACTTTTTCTTCTGTCTGGCGATCAGAAGAATCTGTCATCACGAAATCCAATCAAGAGCTGTTGACACTTTTGAAGACTCTCCCATATCTGATTAAAGGATCAGCCACTACCAAGGGGTCAAACCACCTCTTGAGCTTAGCGAAGTGCTATTTGTCACGCACAAGTTCAAATAGATCATAACAGCCATAGTTGAGTGACAATAAGAAGGCGTACAATGGGATTAGAATGGACCGTGGGAATTTGCACGGCCAATGGTGACGGGCAAATTACGTGCATCAAGACACAAAGTAAGACCGTGCTAATCTGCATGGATTCGTTCGTTCTCTTTCATGTAAAAAATTTCTTAGCCAATAAGAAGATCGAAAGATGGAATTATTTATGCAAATACATATAAAGACCTGCTCACCATCAGCGATACGTACATGTAAAGAATTTATGACTAGGACTCCATGTGCTAATCAGGTAACGAAATAGTCGGTAGGGTGCTTTCACCATATGCGAACAGGACTTCCATACACAAATTAAACTTCCATCTCGACGTCTACTTGGATGTGAGTAGTTAAGTTCACAGGGTATGCTTTGTCTCGAGAAGCAGAGATATAGGTTGGTAACTCTTATTTCTATAGTCAACACTTGCAGACTGTGCAAGGTTACCATCGGGGCAGCAGCAAAAACTCTTCAGTCATAGATTGATAAATCTTTAGCTGGGAAATTACTTAAACGTTACTGCCGGCCTCAAGTTCAAAAGACTACTCATACAATATATAGGCCATATAGGGTATATAGGGTATATAGGGCATATAGTTTCAGCATCTCGCAGTAAGCAGTGGCCCTGAAACTCAACTGTGATACGAGAGCTTGAGCCAGAAGTGGCTAGCATAAGTAGCTGACAGTGACGTACCTAGCAACCGTGACACTCAACATACATGCAGAAGAAAGACAACTATTACTATGGAAACCATCTACTTTATTTTACGCTGATTAAAAAAAGCACTTCCGTCCCTTATCTTGACATTTAGTATCAAACTACCGGCGATCAAAGCAAATTAATTCATATGAAAAAAGGGTTATAAATATGATAAGCGAAGCTTTATTACAAACTGGCAACACGACAGTTGGGGACATAAATCAGACGGAGAAGTTCACGTGGACCTCGTTGAACCAACTACCAATAAGAGACAAAAATGTTTTAAAGGCAAGAAAAAGCATCCGGCTCGCCATCCCATACAAATAAAATGGTGCAACTGTAAACTCGCAAACATTAATGTTGGTTCATACCAATCAAAGCATGCTTATACGCAATTGCAGTCAATATGTCACCAGAACACAAAGATAGAGAAGACAGAATATGGTCTGATTAATAAGCCCACAAACATAACTACTAGATAACTATACTAGATACATACCCACTACATAAATGTACCAGATATATACCCACTAGATAACTATACTAGATACATACCTTCTAGCTAACTATACTAGATACATACCAAACAGATAACTATACCAGATGCATACCTACTACATAACTATACTAGATACATACCCACTAGATAACTTCACTAGATACACAACACAGGACAACCCTGGAATTTGCAACTTCGACACTGCCCCTGACTTGGAATAGTCCCCGGGAGCCTTCTCAGTGATCAGACACAGTCGCAGGGGAGCAGCTGCTGGGTGAATACTTGCTGCTTCTGTTTGTAGATAAAGCAAGCGGTCGCGTGTTCTCCTCGGTAACTGAAAGTCTGAAACGATCCGTTCGGACGATGTTAAAGAAAAATTTGCCAACGCGGCGCAATGAGAGCTATAGCAAATTCAACCATTAGAAATTCTGGGACTGGAGAAAAGTATTGCATGGCAAATACTTGATAATTAAAATAAGAATTAAATAATTCTTTATAATTGAACCACTAAGGCTTGCGGCAGTGCTTTGCATACGCCTAGCACAGGCTCTATGCAACATAAAATGGACGTATACATTTCAAGAAAGCAAGTTAAAAGCAATTTCAGTGGCAAATTAAAAGCTGAAGAGATACGGCTTTAGTCATAAATCGCACGAGCATCCCTAGGAGTTGAGCAGGAGACAATAAAGAAAAATCTTCTATGTCAAGCAATAGCAAATAACCAAGGTTGCGAGCAAACGGCTTATGGCAACACAACTTTACCTTTCACAGACAGGCTGCGATTGGCACTCTGTAATGAACTGCTTGGTATAATTTTCTTTGCTTAAGAGGCTATGATAACAATTGCTTTCGAATACGCGCAGCTCGTAGGCGCCATATGCTTCCGCTGAAACACCAAATCAGTCATAATGTTATAATCCTTTCGTAATATAGATAGTATTATAATCAATTACAATTGATGGCAAAAGTGCATCTGTTATCATAGGCAGAAGGCAACTTAAACACAGAAAGAGCAGAAGCAACATAAAGCGCTTTGCGGTAGAACATTAAATTTCACTAGCTCAAGTTCAAACACCTTCCCCACCCGCCATGCGCATTGGGTGGATAAAAGTTGCTTTACCAATACATATACCAAAACAAATCCGTAAAAAGCACGCATGAATTTTCAGCAGTGAACCTCGGAATACTGCTTGATACTCTACCTTGGCTTATATAGATTGCTACATCTGCTCCAACGCATATGCATTATCCATCCACACACAGGCACACACAGGCACACATACGCCACACATATACAAACACAAAAGCAAACACTCTCACGCATACTCTCTCTTACACAAAACAACAACAACAACAACAAAAAGAATTTACATATAACAAAAAAGCAACAAAATTATACAACAAAAAACACACACAAACACACAAACACAAACACACACACACACACACACGCACACACAAGCACTCTCCATTTCATGTCCACGCTCAAATTTTATCAACATCTGGGAATGGAGTACAAGATTCTGGCAGTTACTTACGTCCACGACTCAAGCGTGTGGCTCCGGGTCTTCTGCAAGATCGGTAGGCGTATTGAAGCGCAAAAAACACAATTGATATTATACTTAGAGGTGGTGGTAGCATCGGCCGTCGAGCGTATTCGCAAACGATGAAGTAACGTTGAAATTTCCACACCGTGTCCGATTCCGCCATGATTTTCTCAAAGGTGTTACTAGAACAAAACATTAGAGACCAGCTCAGTCGTAATAACTCACTCGAAGCTATTTTCCAGCGCCGCTCCTTACCAGGCCGATGTGGCCGAGCGATGAAGGAGCAGGGAAGCAACGCTAAAAAAATCGTCGAATATGGACACAACATAAACGCACTTCATTCGACGTAATTTATATTGCTAAGATCCTCATGTTGTTAAGCCAGAAACCGCACTAAGCAGAGCTTATGCAAAGATCCTTTCAACTGTCAAAGAATCCGCAAAATACCCAGCAAAGATCACTTACTTGAATTTGGCGATGATGATGTTGAGCAACAAAATCTGCGTGATGATAAGGTAGCCGACCAACAATACCGTTGCTATCCATGTTGCACCCCCTTTGATATACGGTGACCCATATAGAGTCGTCAGAGAATCTTAAAAAAAGGCGCAGGAGATGGGACAGATTAAGAATCGAATAAAGACTACGTAAAATTAAACACACCTGATCGACACAGCTATGCAAAAGGCGAGCAGTTCTTCTACGCTGAGAACTCGCTCGGGTTTTATTGGAAATGCGCAAAAAAAAATGTGCATATTATTAGGCCGCTTTCACAGGCTTTTTTGACGAGGAAAACAGGATTTTTCAAAGCAAAGCCAAGACTACCCGTCTGCAACTTTGCATTACGGAGCTACAGGTAATACGACCAAAAAAAATCGCAAGTTAATTACAGTACGCGGCTGGAACTACGTGGTTTCCCAGGAGTTACGAGTCAGAACCGGAGTTACACAGTCAGGACGAGACTTACGCAGTCAGAACTGGACATATGCAGTCAGAATCGGAAGCTACACAGTGGCGACCGGAGTTACGCACTCAGAAGCGGAATTAAGCAGTCCGAACCAGACTTACGTTTCTTACGCAGTCAGAACCGGACTTATGCAGTCAGAACCGGACTTAAGCAGTCAGAATCGGAGAAAAGACGTCTGGACGTTACACATTCTTTAATCTGGATCAGGATCGGTTGAGAATGCTGGAGTTGGGCGGAGGTTAGAGGCCGGGAGTAGCAGCCAAGAGCTAGCTGTGCTAAACAAACTGTTAGTGAATGCGACAAGACAGTATGAAAAACAAATTTCCAGCAGAAGCCAAGCCCACACAAGCATTCTGGAAGTTAACGTGAGTACCTTTCTCTGGGTACTGCAGGAAGTATTCTCCGAATATTTCCATGACTGGAACGAATAAGATGTCGTAAATATATTTCTCCGGGCTCAACGTCTCGGGATACAAAACTGCAAATCGAGCGAAGCAGTACGCGAGGAGAAATATAGCGAAAATGAAGATGAACACGAAGAGATCCACCAGCTAGAATAAACAAAAAAAGTCTTATCAGCATTCGACATTGCCATTGAACAAATCTACGCATTTCGACACATCTACCAAAATGACTTCAGTTACGTCTGCGCTGTGAATATGCAAGATATGGTAGGACGGGCAACCAGGCTCACATGCATGGACATGAACGCCACTACTAAAGCAGAAGAATTCGACCAAAACAAAATGACTTCTGGGAAGCAAGCGCTGCATTCCAGCCGTCCACTTTAATTATATATATATATATATATA
>QQSS02221543.1:0-10747 GCA_003687565.2 Craspedacusta sowerbii
CATCCGCAAACTATGTTTTTTCGTTTCTTTTGTGATATTTCTACAAATGTGGATTCAAAGGCATTTTCAAGTTGAAGTCTGAGATCGTTTCTTACTTTGACATCATTCTTCAATGAATTATGTATGAACAGACGAGTTCCTCCAGCACTAGAGAGGGTTTTCGTATCAACAGAGAAGTACCCATCTAATTCCAAGTCAATACTGTCAAAGATCTCGTGCTTCAAACGTGTTTCTGATATACCTATGTTTTAAATTGATATTTTAAAATCCTTAGTAATACACTTAGTTCTTCATAGTGCTTACTCAGCGAGGCAATGTTCAGATGGAAGAAATCAATTGTACAAGTAGGATCAAAATTGTGCTCGAGAAATGGGTTTACGTCATGGTAGCGCGAGCTGTTTCTTTTAAAGCAAAGCTCATCCAGGGTCACAATATGTCCAGGTAGTTTATCAATAAGAGACCGGACACTATAGCTAGGCACGAGGTTTAGATTCAGATGCATCGGTTCATTTAAAGCAGCGAGAGTTAGAAACAAACTTTTGTCATCGATCGAACAGAAAGGCAGGTCACGCTGAAGACGTACACTTCCACATGAAAGTTTTGATAAAACTTTCAAACGTCATATTTGAACACTTACTGTGGAAGTATCGTTTGCAGGAGAAGCAGCATATGCGACGAAGATTAAACTGGATACAGAACTTACCTTTTTTACGCTTAGTTTTATTTGAACTACGAAATTTTATTCTAGGAAAACACTAGAACAAACAAAAAGGAAAGAGAAACAATATAATAAAACAATAAGTATGGCGACTATAAAGGGCAGTTTTGAATCAAAACGTTCAAAATAAACAGTCAGAGTGGGATGGACTAAGAGAGGGGGGTGTAATTACATCCTGGTAAGATGGATGCGGGCAACATATGGCATTTGCACCCTGATAAGAAAGGTGCAGACAATGCTAGTTATCATTGGCAACGAATTAAGGCAACACTCAGAAAATATTTGCGGAGAGAGGGGCCGTTCAATCGCTAATTGATTGAGACCATCTCCTTGAGCGGGGTACCTGTACTAGATTCTAATCTGGTACAAGTACTGCACAATTGTAGCAGTTTAGAGCGAGAAAGCATATCCTTTTTCAATATTATAGACATGTTTGGCAAACCTTACTTGGTAAGGGGTCATCCGCAAAGACGTCCGCCTGGCAGTGTAGGGGTCCCGCCAAAAATTGGACAACAGTGGGAAGGGGAGGAGAAACTGCAAGAGTGGACGTTAAGGTCGCAATGCGCTGCTCAATTTTTTGAACTATATAAGAATATGGCCTTTCTTTCTTAAATTAAAAGGGAATTCATTCTGGGTCATTCGCGCATCAATACTTCATCTAAGACTTCGCATGACACTTGCTCTGCCTCTGCCAAAGGAGATCAAATACGGTAAAGGCGCTATGCGAAGGCTTCGTCTTAAAACTGTTCCAGTCAGATTTCAATTGAAGTGCCGCTTCTGAACTGGTCTTATGATCGAGACTAAATCAATCATAGATTGCGTTTCTGAGAAGTATAGATCCTCCTTATAGCCAACTTTCACTACGTAACATAAGAGTTTGAGCAGCACAGCTAAGGCAGTAAGAAACCAACCCAAGGAGAAGAAACCGCAAGTGGAGTTTGACTTCAAAAATTCTAAGCTAGCTGGGCTACTAGCCTTTTCTCACACCAGCCTGTGGACTGACAACATGAAAAAAAAATGCCGATGAATTTGAGGACCGGAGGAAATAAAACCTACTTCACCTTACATTTGACCTCAAACGGAAACGTTTGACCCGTGCAGACATTAAGGAAGCACTGGAAGTCTTTGCTTCAAAGAGACCTGCAGCAGCAAAGAGATTTAAATAATTTCAAGAGTGAAAACCGTGGTCTACTAAGCATTGACACTGTTCAGTCCGACGTGTAGTAGCATCTGCCAGTGTGGCTGCTGGTGATGGTCGACACAATGAGTGAGCCCGATGATGTGGGGTGCTTGATGTCCTTCACTTAGAATAGCTGAATTTTGGTTACAGTCTGAGCCGATCTGCAACATGTGTTCGTCTCTTACCACGCAACAAACTTACGACTGAAGTTACGAGGCACGTTACTACTTTCCCAGTGAAACTTGTCAAAGCTGCAGACGCTTTGCGCAAAGCGCACACAGATAGTCAATTCGCAGCATCCGCCATTGGTTATTTGAAGGACTTGGCAATAGTGATGAATAGTCAGTGCACATTCTCCATTAGCCAAGACGGCAAAACGCGCGTCCCCTTGGAGATTCCAGCCAAAACAAAACAAGCTCTCCAAACTCACTAGAATGTTCCTGTCAATTTGTGTCCGGCCGAATAGTTTTCCTATATGCTAGCTTGACCTTTTTACATGAAAGATTTTGTCATAATAGTCATCAAATTATCCCCTCGCATTAAAATGCGCGGAAGGCCTAATTGGCAGGGACCATTTGCGAATGATAGCTCAGGTTTGACATTAGCTGTTAAAATTCTCAAAGTATCTTTAAAGGATTTGAAAGGATATGCTAACCGTACTGTTAAGGTTCCAGGCATACTCTCATGGCTTGTCAACATTTCGCGCATCGACAACGCTCATCATTGGATAAAATCTTAAATTTTTTTCTTGTATATTTGGTTTTCCATTGGTAGTTTCGTATAGCATGCGATGTACAATGAAGGGTTACGTACTTTCAAAAACTTTTAAAAGAAATCAAGATTTTTAGATGCTATAAAATTTTCTAGTCGATTTTGTTCGCCGTTTTCCGGAGGCCATCGCGGTCTTTAAGAGTTCTCTTGGCTTCTTCGAGGAGTGGAGTAGGGAGGGATAAAGTCAACTAGGCGTTTGTCATGTCTCTCTGTCATGCAGTAGTAATGGAAGACCTGGGCTGGTAACGTAACGCAACAGGAGGTAGGACAAAGGTGCATAAGTTAATCAACTGTGACATAACTCTTTGGTTTAAGAAGATTCACTCGCAGGAGTGTCAAAACTTATGTTCTCTTTTCAATTTTGTTCGCTATTCAAAAGACTTTATCGCGGGAAAAAAATTTCGTTTTAAAGCTAGGAGAGTCAAAAACATTTGCTGCAGGGTTTTGAGCACCTGCTACATAACTGCTACTACACTCAGTTAGATAGCCATAAACCAATTGCATAACGTCTTACGGAGTCGTTCCAATTTGAGTAGGCTTGGTTTGTGAGCTAAACTACGCAAAAACTACGACTGCCTGCACTCGGCGGAGCTGAAGTGGAACGGTCCCAGCTCGGTAGTAGGAAGGCTGAGACTGAGGTTTGTGAACTCGTCTCGTAAAGCTAAAGTCAACAGCAGATACATGCGCTGTTCTCTTAACACTCACTATCAGAAGCAATCGAGCCCACCGATGATGACTAAGACGATGATGATGATGATGATGAGGACAAGGATGATGATGATGATGACGACGGCAACGATGATGATGATTAGGATAAGTACGATGAATGAATAGAGTCGCGAGGATAACGGCGGTTACGCAACGAAAGAAATACAATTAACACATTAACAATAACAAGTTTTAGTCATTTCTACAAAGTTTCGTATTGTGTCTGCATACATTGCAATTAGCAATAACACAATGATTAAATAGAATCCAAGACAAAAAGTATGCTTGTCAAAGCATAAATCATGGCTAGTATGTTATGGCTTGCAGGTCACCAGAAGCAATGATAGTGGAGTAATGTCTTCTTCATCCTGAAGTCAATAAAACAAAAAGACTTCATGACTAGGTTCATTTTGAAGGCAATAAAAGTAACTATAATTAAATACATAATAACACTGAAGTTTTATAATTTTTAAACGATAAACTGTTACAAAATTTATGTACCTTATTTAAAAATATGACTTCTTGAGGGGACATATGATGAAGTCATTCCATACTACCTATACAATTTTGAAAACTACTATAAAATCCCAGCGCAAACACAAGTAAATCTGCTAGCCTCAATGAAGCATTTACAAACTGCTTAAATTCTCAACTGATTCGAAATATAGCACATTAGCAGATGGCAGAAGCAGCATCTAATAAAACTTCCAACACATGAATCTGTGCTACCTACAAGCAGGACATAGTAACTGAACTTCTAAAATACGCTAGCTGCTGCCTGTGTTGTATCCCGAACTGCATAAATACACAATACATACATAATTGGAAACTATACAAACTTTTAAGTCAATTGATCATTTCCCCTTGTAAAGCTAAGCAGATAATGAATCTGAAAAACCTACCCAAGGAACCTCCCTGCTCCTAAATCCATATTCTTAAAAAGTATTTTAGTTTACCATTTAAGAGGTTTAATTAAGTACACGAGAACTTCTACATCGCAATGGCTTAGGTTAAGTCTTATAGCCCCCTTTTAGATTTCCTTAACCTAACATGTGTTTCAGTATTGAATAGACCCAGCACGAAAAAGAAAAACATCCAGTGGCATGCATCATTTTCAGTTGGTATAACTTAACTCTGTGAGGTACATTTCTTGCTATGACAGCAATGCAGGCTGGGGATATATGAGGTCGGATTGCCACCTAGTTCTATGAGAAACATAGAGATTTTTCAGCACAGTCATTGATGAGGAAACAGCTTTATAGGGGATAGGCTTGGTGAAACTTCGATCAGTCTATGGGGTCTCCATTTCCATGGCACGAAAAAAGTAGGCACAGAGCAAGGTGCTATGGGAGAGGTCTGAGCTGGGGAATTGCACGCAATGTGGGAGATACATAAAAATAAATGCACTTTCTGGAAAATTGCATATTTAATTTCTTAACAAAAAGGGCCTACCATCGGAATCCGCTTAGGTAACAACAACACTTCCAATAACATAAAGCTGACCAACGCAAGTTCCACTGCTGGGTTAGTTCATCTCCTGCAGTACACACAACAGTTAGGGTTGGTACACATAAAATGCGTACTCTTTTCTCAATTCTAGGTTGATCTGACATTCTGGGATCTTACAGCAATGATATACAGCACGAGGTTTATCTCTTTGTGGTTACTTATAACAGACTGATTTGATATCACTATCAACCCATTAATCTTGGCCAGAAATATTATCAGGCCATTACCTGTTGGCCATTTTCCCATCCGCCAAAAATGTTGCAGCCAGATATTTAGATGTGCACCTCAGCCAAAAAGGTTATATGTCTTCGCCATAGAATTCTATCCAGAATCATAAATTCAGCGATGTGATGCTATTTCAAGTTCGCTTGATAATATTTCAGCTCCTGTAGCAAAAATGTAGATTTCGAAATCAACCCAGAAAATCTATCAATGTTAATCTCATTTTTGCTTATTTATTTTATTTTTTTCTCCAAAGCACATATTACAGATGACCTGTTAATGCCAGAACACTAAGTTTTTTTAGCATTATGGGAAGACAGCTTAAGCAAAACCAATCAAATAGATTTTTAAGGTCTTAGATAAAATAAAACAAAAATTAAAGAAATGCACTATAAGAGGAAAAACAACTTGTTTAAATTTCAAGGACATGTTTCGACAAAACCATTGCCATTTTCAACTTAACCAAACAAACTTCATGGAATACGCGTGAATACACCAATCGCTCATAGATAAATAAATTTAAAAAGGGAAAAACTAAAATTAAGAGAAATTAAAAAAAAAGCATATTCATGCCCATGGTCATAGAAACATCTTAACCTCGTGCAAGCGACCACTTCCCGCATGTCTGCCCTGTTTGTTTTTTTGTCCCCTTTAAATGATTGCCACTGGGAATGCGTTACTTACAAACCCGTAGAAGTCCATCAGGCTTTCAACCTTGCAAGCGCTTCGATTCAACCATCTACATAGATTTATATCCCAAAATCAGCTGATAACACGTGCGGCAGCCTGGAATTGGAATTTTTTAGTACTGAGACAAGTGGCATTTAGTCTATGGTTTACCACAGAATACCTCGATACCAGGCGCTCGCGGACTTCCTCGTGGGCACACGTCCTTTCAGTTTTGGATGGAAAGTTTACTGGTTCTTGACAGTTATGGTGCACCCACGTAGTACGTACGATAGCTATGCGAAGTGAATACAACTGACACGACTTCTGTTGGAGGGGCTGGCGTTTCGAGTAGCACATGACCAAGAAAACGCTGGAGATAGTCATGTGATGAATCACGCGGTACAAAGGCAGCTAGTTCAAAAATCCAAACAAATCTGTCTCGCACGTGAGGTCGCATAGCATCCAATCTCACCAGGGAGTCCTGGTGAGGCTGTTGCAGCGACTCAGATCGGATGACCACCATATTCGAGGAGTCGGAAAATACGCAGCTATCGCCATCTTCGGACCTGCTTGACCCTTCCTTAAAGGCGAGTGACCTAGGCGACAGTAAACTGCCTACCAGGGTGACTGCATCAGCTGCTAACAGTGCAGCAGCCATTTCAGGTCAGTTCTTAACCACCAGTTTAGTACCTGTATGATAAATATCATTTTTAGCATTTATATGAATTTAGTGACGGTCTTAAAAAGGTGCACTCGTACCCGTGGTTCCTTGTTAAGAAGATTGCAATGCTAGAGAAATCATTTCGTTCTCACTGAAGGCTCAGCAATCCAATAATTTTCAAGAAAAATCCAATTCACATTGGCAATCAGGAGTTAGTAGGCTGGCTGAGAACAGCATCATGCAGTGCAATCTTTGAAATGGCATGCTGATTTTTGCTGGTATTGATACCAGGCAGTTGAGTATGCTGTCGGTATGTGGTAACATCCTGTAAGGCTAAGGATCTGTTAATATTGATGAAATTACTACAAGCACCATGCATCCTTCTCTTGCGTTAAAATGATTTATGAAATTATCATGAGCCATGCAATTGTCTCAACAAGCAGGATTTTTGAAAAAAAGGTAAACAACCTTTGATATTTCAGCCTTTCTTTCCTATGGAAGTCCAGGCTTTAGGCATCCAGTATTCCATTTCCTCTTATGCAAGTACCTGCGTGCCAAAATTGTGACTAAATTGTTTGGATTATTATCTTGTTCAGCGTTAATAACCTAGCTTCTGTCTCATTGCCATGCTATTGCTGTTCAGGATATTTTGGGGTTGCACACCGCAACAGGGCCTTATTTTATTGGCTGCTCAGAGCCCAGCAAGTTTGTTAGAAGTATGTGTGACTGGAAGTTTCCAAGAGTGAAGCATGCTTGTTCTGTTCATCATTTCATTATCCTTCTCTTTCCGAGTTATCACTCCTAGGGACATGACTCCTTTTGCCTCAGTGTGGAAAAATGTCCTGGCTGTCCAAACTGAAAAAGTATCTCACCTTTCTCCATGTCCCTGTCATGTTCATTAAGTATTTATTTACTTCAGATCACTGCCGTTCTTTATTTAGAGCCTAACAGGCAAGTTGGCTCGCACTCAGACGTAGCTGCTAATGATGGAACTTTTACTTCCTTTACTGTGAATGATGCGAGTCAGTTGCCCCCTGGGGTTCGGGTTGTTCATGTCCAAACTGTAGATCCCTCTCATCCACCTGTGCAGTCTGGTACAGTGCCTTCTGGGACATCTGTTGGCTCACCAGTTAATGTGACCTACACAGTAAACAGCAGTGGGCAGATTCATCTACAATCCAGTGAAGCTATAGCTGCTGTGCTTGACGGTAGTGCTCAGCAAGATGGGCAGCGTTACACCTATTATCAGGGTGTTGCCGCCTCGGATTCAGCTGCATCGGCAGGTTGAACATTTTTAATTTATTAATGTTGATTTGTACTGCTTTATTGATTATATGTCTTTAACCATTGTATACTGTGTTGTTTTTTTGTTTACTATTGCATTGGTCCCTAAGTCTTTGTTTCCTCTAACCTTTAATGGCCTTCTGAAATGCATTCTTAAATGGTTTTACATTCGCCCCTTGTGTAGCCTAATGCTTTTGTAATTTTAGGTCAGTTTTACGTCATGATGTCTCCGCAAGAAGTCATTCCGGTAGCTACCAGCAGCACCCCAAGGATTATTGCGCCACGCACTCAAACGTTGACCAGGTTGAGCATTTTATGCTAATGTTGGTGGTATTTATATGCTTGTATTTTTATTTTAATGATTGCATAACGTCTAACTTTTCTCAGCTGCAATAGGTTGCGTGAAAATTATCTTACGTCTAACCTTTTCTCAGTTTGCGTGAAAATTCTGTCGCTTTTCTGTCGCTATCCTGTCGCTTTTCTTCACACACTCTTATTTACTGTATTAACGAATTCTTTCGTCTTACCGTCATGTTTCACCTTGAGCATGTGAAAATTTTAACTATAGAAGAAGAAGTTGCTTCTTGGCCGGCCCTAAATTTACGCTGCTTTAATTTTGTTGCCGTTCTATCGCAGCCTTGGCGACGGAACTTTTACCGTCGAAGGTACTGACGAGACGTTGTCCGTAGAGTTCAGGTAACCATCCATGTTTTGTGGCGTCTTGGATCCTGCCAATGCGATTTGTATATCGTTCTTGCCATGTAGCGGTTCTAGGTCATTCATCGTAGAAATTGTGCCACCTTTGACGTGCGTGACTGTAGTCGACAAATTGCTACTGTTCGGTCCGAATTCGGCGATGATGACTTTGTAATTGATTAACTGTTGCGTATATAGCCCGCAATCCCTTCACTTTACGGCTTCTCTGTATTGAATCAAGGGTCAATAACAGAAGTGATTCGTATCATCGTTTATTATGCCATGCATGTTTTACTATGAATTATGTCGTATGTCGTTTTTTTATAATTGTAAGGAAAAAATGCTTGGAGACCAATCAGATAGTCGCTGAAAAATCTTGCTACGTTTTGTCTAACGAAGCAAGATTTTTCGGCGACTATCGGATTGGTCGGCGTCTTTTTCAAGCATTTTTTTTTTCCTTAAGGCTCGTCCTTGCGGATTTTACTTTAGTAAGAAGCTTTATGATTTTCCGACTTTTGGATTGCTTACTGAATTCATTGATTGGCTGGTGTCTGATTTAGAAAAGTAGAGACGTCCCGGTCTTCTCGAGATGAGAGGAGGAGAGCAACTCACAATGAAGGTACGGTCCACTCATATATGTTATTAGTGTTATCATTTTTAGACATTTCATGGTTTGCCTCTAAGCCATTTAGTGTTTTTAAGATATGAAAACGTGCTGTAAGCACAGTACACCGCGTGCCCTATCGTGTGAGCCGTCCGAATCCGTGTTTCATGTTGTAGTGGAGCGTAGGCGCCGTGATAAGATCAACACTTGGATCATGAAGCTGGCTGCAGTGGTTCCTGATTGTCAGGGGGATCAGAGCAAGCAGGGCACGTCTAAGGGTGGCGTTCTTTCGAAGGCGCTCGACTACATCGTGAAACTGCGTGGCCAGAACGAGCGGATGGCGGACACGATCAAAGAGCAGGAGCGCATTCTGGTCGAGAACCAGGTGTTGCGTCAACAGGTTGAGAAATTGCGCCAGGAAAACGCCATTCTGCAAGCCAATCTACAGCTCCATCATACTGAATCCATGGATGAGCAGAAGGGTGGCATGGAATAGGTGATGAGTTGAGCTCTTTTCCGACTTGCAGATGTGCACTGTCCGTCCTGTGTATATAACTCCGCGTTTAACTGAGGCGCTCGGTCGTCAAGCACTAGCCGTAATTGAGCTCGCTTCTGCAGTGGTTCCAGTGCAGAGAACCTCCCTTATGCGAACAAACATTGTTTATTTCGTTCAGATTGTCATCTTCAGAAGTCAAGTCCGTAGGCTGATGTCCGTTTTTTTAAGTTGTCTGGTTCAATCAGTCTTGGAAAAAAAAATGATGGAGCGAATTTGCATGGGTGCATATGGCCTTGGTATGTAGACCGGCTTGTGAACGCTTCTAAAACCTGATTATTAGGAAGTTTCTGAGTTGTACCTGAGACGCTCACTGGATTTCGAGATTTACTTTTTCACGTGTTCAGATTGAAGTCGATCTTGGAAATTGTTAGACATATTGGGTGCTCTACTTTGTCTGCTCACTTGCGAGTGGTATCCGCTGTTAAAAGCGAACATAGGCTATGGCGCTGTCGCTTTGGTTGTAAAACTTTGGGCTGCTTTTCTTCTGCTGGGCTTGTGTTGGGGGGAGGGTGAGAGGAATCATGTTTCGCTTGAGTAGTATTGGTTTAAAAGCAGCCAGTAGCAGTCGTAATTTCTGCTCATCGCCAGCCTAGCTCAGAGCGGCTATTATTACTTCGACTTTGCTCTAAGCGTACGGTTGAATGTGTTTCAACTGCTCCGTGGTGCTTCAAGCCCAATGGCCTGAGTATGAAGCAAGCATGTGCTTTAGCGGCATTTGCGAAGTCGTACTTCTGTTCTCATTTTCTAAGTCTGTTATTTATTCCTCATTGCAAAACGTACTTTCTTTGAAATATTGGTTGAGGTTTGTCTTGCCTTTTATTATGGATTAACTTTTACATTTATTGTATATACCTATCAGGTGCAGACCCTACATGGCCCAGCATTTACGATTTTAGTGTTCTCGTTTCATTCCAACGCAAATAGAAGCAGTGTGCGCTAATGATATACTATTCGCACAGCCTAGCAACTCTTGCGACATCCTGCGCAGCGCTTGGCGTTTTTGTTCTTTCTTTTGTAATTATTTTATGTACAAATGTATGTAGGTAGGTAGGTAGGTAGGTATGTAGGTATGTAGGTATGTAGGTATTATGTATGTGTGTATGTATGCATGCATGTATGTATGTATGTATGTATGTATGTATGTATGTATGTATGTATGTATGTATGTA
>QQSS02221554.1:0-10746 GCA_003687565.2 Craspedacusta sowerbii
ATATATATATATATATATATATATATATACATATATGTAAGTATAGTAGCATGCTAGCATAGCAGCATACTAGCATACCAGCATAGTAGCATTATATATATATGTCATAAACTACAAAGTTACTAGTTAGCAAAATGTTGGCGGTCTCTACACCAGTGAAGAAGAGTTTGCGAACCAATTAGCAAAACACGATTTCAGACCAGAATCATCAGGTCTTGACTGCCACTAGCACCTATAAGTCGTTGCGGGTAGGCTCCTTAGAAAGGCACTTGCTCAATCGATATCCTCCGCTCCCAAATAACGTCTCCCACTCCCGAAGGCTCCGCTCCTTCGAGCCACACACGGCCATCATATTCAAATCTGTGTTAAAGCCACGGACGCTGCGGGAACCTGTCTTGCCGGGCTCATCAAGCTGAACCTCTATACAGATGACCTTTCCTCCATCGGGCAACTTCTGTCGGCATGACCGGAGAATGTCGACGCACTGTTCGTCGTCCCATGAGTGAAAGATTTTCTTCATGACTATGACGTCTGCATTGGGAATCGTCTCTGTCTTAAACATGTCTCCGGCGACCATTTCGACACCGTCAACGAGGCCGACTTGAGATATGACATTGGGCAAGTCAAAGTTGACGCACCGCACGTCAGTTTTAATTTCTTTGACCATCTTCATGAGTTCCCCCGAACCTCCACCAATATCTAAAAGAACTTGTCCACCATCAACTTCAGCCGCCAACAACGAGGCAACGCCTTCTTCTTGTGCAGACCAAATTTGGCAACACTTGTTCAGCATGACACTCAGCTTTTCCTGGCCCTTCAAATGCTGAAAAATTTCTTGCCCGAAAAGACTCTTAAAAAGATTCTTTCTGTCAACTTCCTTCTTCACTAATCGGTGCAAGTTTATGACAGGTAACGTCATCATGTAACTGCTTCTGAAATAGGCAAAGGGGCCACTGGACGTCGGGTGAGTTGATGCCAATTTTTCAGTAACTTTTGTCGGGCCGAATCTGACGACGCCATCTTCAGTAGCTACTTCCTGGAATACCCCATGTAAAGATATATAGCGCATGATTCTGGACAGAAGTTCGGCATCCACGTCTTGACCAATCTTCCCCGCAATTTCAACAATAGAGATCGGGGCTTTGCTTTCGACAACGATATCCGGGATTCCCAGGTCGCAAACAATGAACAGGCACTGAGTGCGGTAGACACCATCGATCAGATCAAACACGTGATCAGTGGCTTCGACATCGCTCATTGTCTGGAATCTCGACGTGAAAGATGCGTTTTCTGACGTCATTGTTGAATTTCTGAAAATAACGTCATAGATAAATTCAATAGCAGACGAGGAACACAAAGTCTTACAAAGGCTCCCTTATCTACTACCTGGCCTGGCAATATTGAACAAAGTTCACGCAATCTCGATAACTTCATAGCCAGTTTTTCTTAATCGCCTTCCAACATGTTTAAAATACGACCCTGAAAGAATAACTACGGGTTGGCAGGAACATGTATGGACGAGTACCAAGCGATTTGTGCCCAGTAAAATCCCTACTAGCAAGAACATTCGAGCAGCAAAAGGAATGATGCGTTATTCCAAGACAGCCACATTGATCTGCCTTCGTAACTAACGACCATCTCGAGCGCGACACAGTAATAATAACCTAAATATTGTAATATTAAATTCATATTCAAATATAGTAATAATAGCCCGCAAGAAAGTTAATATTCGTATTCCGATTAGCATTGTTGCCTATTGTAGCACCCCATATCGCCCTCCAGGTTAAATATCAACCCCCTTGCTATTGGATGTCTCTAAAACAGGCACAAGCGAGCAGTACCAAATAAAACTCTAAAAAAGAAAGGGAGTATAAGAGAGCCACATACACACACACACACACATATATATATATAGACACACACACACACACACACACACACACACACACACACACACACACACACACAAACACACGCACACACACAGACACACAAGCAATACCTAACTGGTTTCACATACTCTGTGAAACTTCTTAGGCTTGTAGGAATGCGTGAAGCTCCTGAGCAATATTTACGAAATAATTTCAAAAAGGGAACAACAGTTTTAAACGCGACATGTTTCGAGTTTCTTAACTTGAGGGGAAACTATTGCTACCCAATCATGGTCATAAAAAGAAGCCTCATACATGAAGTGTGTCATGCAGGTGACATTTTATGTAGCTGTTCTGATGATAATCTATTGTGTTGATGACGATAAACAATAAGATTAACGGCTAATTCAAATTCTTCTGTGAGTGGTATGCTTGTACATAAATTATCAATGTCAAAGGAGGCCATGAAGTTACCCGTTATGTTCACTTGTCGCCAACGTCCCAATCAGGAAGAAGAGACAGTGAAAAATGGTCTTGATTTTGCCCTTCCTCCCTCCAAAATTTGCTAATGAAGTTTTCCTTTGAGTTCCTATTTATTGGCAAAGCCTCAAATATGCTGACAACGAAACTTAAAAAAAGTTACTCAGAAGTATTGTAGAGACCTACAAATCAAACTTGTTTTTGTGCCATTTAAGATCAGCTTGAATATGTTTTATCTTTGAAGAATCTTACATATAATTTTTACTTTTTGCAGGACATTTTTATTAGTTTTCTAATCATCCATTTGTTAAAGACAGTCTTTGTTTGCACAACGGTTTGAGTTCTGGGTAATCGAATTTGACAAGTGTAAACTGTCCATGCGGAGATACCTTTACCTACGCGGGCACGTTTTGATTGGCCAGCATAAAATTCATGCAAGTAAAGATGGTATAATTATCCTCAATAATTCCCGACAACTTTGCGCGTGGTATCCAAGGTCGTGCTTGGTAAGTTGAAGAGGGCGCAAAGTTACATGATATCAATAACAGGCGCGTACCACATATATAACTTGTGCGGTTCTAGCCCGAAATTGAACCTATGGTATTCCAGAAACCCTGTCATTAAATAAAGCAGACGGTAAGTTTAATTTTCCTTCGATCCTGTAAGTATATTTTAAAAATTAAAAAATGTTTAGAGAAGGGAAGATAAATTGAAAACGCGGTTGACTCGTGGAGCAGACATTAAGCAGCTGTATATCACCCACACTGATCAAAAGAAAATTACGTGCATGTGCCCTAGGTATGCAATTAGTGCTGCTTTTTGTAAATTTTCCCATGTCATTTATAGAAAAATTTAGCACAGAAGTTGCCTGGCACGATTGCTACAGCCAGGCGTTGATGTGCTCTTGGATACCTTCCTAACAGCTAAAGTTTCCTCATTCATCCATGATCACGCTTCCAGATTGGTGAATTGCCCAGAAAGCTCAATTGAGAAATTAAAGACCTCCTTTGAAAGGTCTAGAATGTTGAAAGTGCTTCAGTAGCGGTCTCGTCACTTGTGTGTTAAAGTTGCTTCAATTTACACTTACCAACATTTTAAGAAAAGAATTGCCAACATCTTCCAGATGCAAAGAAATTTTCAGAAAAACAATTGATAGGGTTCCTTTAGGGCTTGTGAAATGAGGACCAAGAATAGTGAAAGAAGTCAGAAATATTCAGAGGAGCTGCAGTTGTTTGCTGTGACCCTATAGTTCTACTCCGACAAGACATATGATAAGGTTAAGCTCTTCATGTTAAAGTTTAAGAAGCCCAATATAATGACACATCTGTTCAGTGATCATTCATGCTTGATGAAATGGCTATTAAAAAACATGTTTCTTAGGATGCAGTCAAGTTTGAAGGATACCTTGATCTAGGTGCTGTTGTGGTAGGGTGACGACTCTAATCCTGTAAGCCAAAAGATGCTTAGTGATAATGGCTGGGTAATTGGCTCCCGTAAGATTCCATGGGGCTTTTTTCCATTAATGTTCTTGAAGGGAAAGAGAATGCCAACCTGACTGTTTTCAAACTGGATGATGTTGGGGTTGATGTTGTGTCAATGACCTGTCATGGTCCTGTTTGTCACTGGGCCAGGAAACATTAGGACAGATTTTGTGCATTCCCTCACATCTGAATAAGAAAATCTACTGGTATGTGTTCTAAGACATTTGTCATATGCTAAAACTTACAAGAAACACCCAGCTACTTGAAAAAGCAAGGAATCATATTTGTTAGAAGTATACTGTCCGCCTTCAGCAATTGCAGGAACAGGAAGAGCTTCATCTTGGTAACAGATTGAGGCTAGCTCACTTAAATTGGAAGCAGAAATATATATACATATAAGTATCCATGTATCTATGCATTACATTCCGTATTGCTTCCTTATAGTTACTTGAAAACTTTCCGAAAATAGATGTGGCAGCTACGTGATTATGATTTGCAACACTTCTGGTTCTTTGGCTTGTTAACATCTATTTATTTGTTAATATCTAAATCTGGGTATAGGATAGAGTCAAAACTATTACATAATTTTATCAGCCGGATGGTGAACTCAAACTAGCCTTACAGGTTCATGTTTAGCCAAGAAAGAGTGGGGAGTGGTGGGGAGGATTAAAAAAATATCTGGGACAAGGATTGCAACAGCAAAATCAAACACTTTTTATTAAAGACCTCATCGAAATTCACACATGGCTAGCAAATATGAGAGGAAATGCACGGTGAAGACAGGCAGCACTATGACTTTCAGTAGGGAAGAATTAATTTTAGACTCTGATTGATGGTCATCCTTCCTACCACTTACGACAAAAAACAACCTACGTTAACAGATTTTATTGCAAAAGAAACCACAAATTATAAGCATATGCTAGTAATTTATAACGTACTGTTGTAGAAACTCTTATGTGGACCAGCTTGAACTCTGGTAATTGAAGGAAACTCATCGAATAGTTTCATAGGATCCTCGTCCTTTAATGGCCTGTCCTAAAATGTTTGCTTGTTACAAACACTTTATAACAGCCCTCGCTGATTATCTCCGTAGAAAGTAGTTCAAAACGACGCAAAACTAATCTTATATGGTACTAAATTCTTATGGAAGCCTGGCTAATGACCTTCTCCCGATAATGCAATGGTTCCCACTCATGGCTTTCTTAGCAAGTCTCGAATATAAAGCCTTGGTTCGTTGCTTCGGATGGCTTTCAGCCAATGCTCGATCCAATCGTTTTTCAAATTAGCGATCGCCCTGTATAAATTTAACTCCGTAAATTAATGACGACTTTAAATATGCGCTTGTCACGTATGCGATTGGGAACAGGTCCTCATCCAACTGCAGAAACTCATCAATGCACTCATCAATTACTGATTGTATCTTAGCTAGTATCTGGTTAGTATCTGGGTACCATGCCGTGATATACTGTTTGTCAACACGTTGGGCTACTCGTATCTCCGACTTTAGCATCTCTAAATCAAAGCTGATCTCTCAGATTAAAGCTTAATCTGTCTTAAAAAGGATCTACTACTCTACTGACCTTCGGCTTGTGCGAGCTTATCGGTTGCGCCAAGACATTGGACTAACCATCATCAAAGAATATTCAGAAGAATTTAGGAAGTACGCATACCTATTTGGCCAGACTCTGGACGCAGTCTTTCCGCTTCCGACAAATCACTCTGGACTGGCCCGGTTCAAAGCTGCTTTATTACGTATCATAAGGACATCCTGTTTGTCGAGCCGTGCGTCTCATGGGCACAAACAGCCGGTCTGTGGTTAAATTGACGCAACTCCGTAAGTAGACCCCTATTTGACGCCATGGGAGAGACGTCAATAGGAAGATTCGTCCACGTATTCCGCTCTGTTCAAACTTATGGAAAGCAAGCGCATCTTTATCTCAAGCGACTTAATACGTCGATCTTTACTTGACTCGAACATACCGTAAAAGCTACCGTTTACTCCTCAATCGCGAGTGATCATGCCGATATTACTCGGAGGTCAATATGGCGGCTGCACGCCTCGTTGTTTTATTAAATTGTCTTCGAATGAAGTTTTTACTTCATTGCAGATTTCAGTTGCTTGAGGATTGAGGGAAAATAATAGGCTTAGGGTCAGGGGTTGGGTTACTGCCAGACTTAGCTCAGAAGATAAATGATTAAATAAATAACATACCAGCGAAAGCTTCACCATCAGGAGCAACTGCAGACAGGTCGCCATCTTGTAAGCCTAACCACCGCGAGATTACGTCACATCAGACCAATCGCAATGTAGCGTTTACTGAGGAGTAAACGGTATATTTATACCCTTCTAATACAAATGTCACCGTCCTTAAATTAGATTAGAGTCAAGATCTTCTAATGATTGAGAGACTTCTAATGGTCACTCGCGGATAACTGTAGCCTCAGCCATTCATCTGAAGGGCCAGAAGTCCTTCGTTAATAGTATATTGGAGCTAGGATCGGACTTTCATCGGTATAAAGTGGCTTTTCGTTTATTTTGCTTATATAGATGGCTTATTTTTTGGGTTTCCCCAGCCTCTCTCGCTCTCTCTCTCTCTCTCTCCAGATGTTAGGCAGTACCAAATATATTCCGAGTAATCGAGACTAGGGAAGCCCAAATGCACACAAATTCTGAGTAATCGAGACTAAGCGAGCCCAAGCGCACTCAAATTCTGAGTTATCAAGACTAAGCGAGCCAAAGCGCACGCAAATCAGTTAGCAAGTCGTTGTAGCCCGTAGGACAATAAAACGCTCGCAAACCCCAACAGCAAGATTGCTCGTGTTAGCCTGCTGATCAATATTCATCCATGATGCACCAACCGCGCTTTTTCTCCATAAGCATGCGCAGATCACGGCTCTGAGCAAAAGCTTCTTAAGAAAAGTCCACATAGAGTATGAACTATGCTACTGGTGCCCCAAGAAAATACCGACGGTCTTCTAGGGGATCCATACCCGGAAGCAAGTAAACTTGACTAATAGCAACTGTCTTATTTGTATGCATTACGTTTGCATGTATTATCTTATGTTTGTAATATTTTTCGATAGCGAATAGCTACATTTAAATAATAATTTTAAAAAAAGGGCTTCTGTCTGAGTAATCGAGACCCGAAAATCGGTTAGGGGTTCGTGTTGTGCTATTCTCGCATGTTCTTGGCAATCCACCATAACGCACCGTCAAAGTATAGCGGGGGCGCGTCAAAAGCTGCTTAAGGAAGCTTGAATGACGCTTCAAACTAGCAATAACTTCCGTCTGGAACCTACACAACCCCCCTCCCTCCATGGCTGGTTCGGGAAGCTAGACCAAAATGCGCCGATCTTTGTTCAACTCCAGCTTTATAAAAGTTTAATTGGGTGTCCCATTTTTATTAATTTTTTTTTCTTTTATCGTATAATATAAAACCAGATTCCTCATAAAACCAATGATTCATAACAACATATATAAGAAAAATAACCGAGAAAAATTAAGTAAAGCGAAACCCGACAAGGAGAGTAGAGTTGAACAAACTTCACCTCCACACAGGACACGCATTGATTAAAATAATTGTTAGCAAAACCCAAGTCAAGAGTTACGCCGAACAAAGAATAGCACTAAACCATATTTACGAAACGTCTTTGTATTTACGATGAACTTGATGGCTGCAAAGATGAACGCTTCCGTTGGCCTGGCTCGCGTCCTTAATGCCATTGAAGAGTCGTCCTGTCTGCAAAATTATGCGGATATCTTAAAATTATGCACATATTTTACAATTATGTGAATATTTTAAAATTATGTGAAAATTTTAAACTTATGCAGATATTTTAGAATTATGCAGGTACATTGCGCGCATAGGACACCAAGTCTAAACCTTACTTGAGTTAAACACCGAAGGCATTGGGATGATGAAGATTTTCTTGAAGGACGGACCGATCGGGACACTGCAATGTTTAAGGCCTTTTCGACTGCTTTTTCCAGCAGGAAAAACTCCCTTGTTTTAACAATTACATGTCTATTAGGAAAGCACCGAATATTTTTGCATTGCCTTTCTGCTTGCTTTGAATAAATTCAGGAATTCTCTCCCATGTGCTTCAGGCAATTTAATTGGGCGTGCTTCCTCTCAGAATCTCTGCTCTGTTTTCTTTACAAGTACTTATAGAGCTGCAAATCTCCCATAAACAGAGAAGCTGCGTCCTTCCCAGCTTCAATTGATGAGGGCTTCATACGAGCAATGAACTCAATTTTTTTTTCCAGCAGGAATTCTACCGACGACATGTTTGTCAATCCCTGAAACAATTTTGTGTAGGCTTGCAGGCAGAGCAAGCTACAAAACTATTGCCTGCACTATGTCTCCTGGATTCGCATTCCTTTGCTGCAATGACATTATATACGGGAACACTTGTACACAAAGTTAGTAGCAAAGGAACTCGTTTCTCCTATCCCAAGCGCAATGCCCGTCCGGCTTTCCGCCATCGCTACATCACTTTGGGAGCTTTTCTCGCAAAACTGCAAAGCATCTTGGGAGAACCTATTGTCTGGGTCGTCTGAGTTGCCCAGGACTGGGAATATTTTCAATTCCTGGACGAACCAAGGTCCTGGTGGCCACGCACGCATGCGTCAGCCGTCCCTGCCCGTGATGCATCTTGGGAGAAACTTTTGTTTTCCGATTTTATAACGAATGAGACGACCCGCACGACTACATGGAAACCAGGCTTACCTCTTGTGCCCTCACTTGCGCAATATCTACATGATATTCAAAATCATAAAGACGCAAGTGGGCCATTAACGCTACAATCAATACGCCAGCTAAGTAGGAAAGCAAAAAACAAAAACCAAAAAAAAAAAAAACAAAAACAATTTATTAAGAATTAAATTAAATCCTATACACAGAGAGGTGGCGCTAAATTTTCCTAGATGCAACGAAGTAGATGTTCAAAGCTGCACTGAGAAGTAGACCTATGATGGCAAGAACTGGCCAGCTGCCCCAGAGAAAGTTCTGCGAAAATTTCGTACGCCTTTCCGGGTAGATCTTCGTGCGACACGGCGTCATCTAAGAGGCGAAAAATCGGCCATAGCAACAACGGAAGTACAAGCAAACACAAACCAGCGAAAATGCGGCCATAGCAACAGCAGCATTATTAGCAAACACTAATCCGCGCAAACACGGCCTTAGCAGCAGCACAAGCAAACACAAAGCAGCGAAATACAGCCATAGCAACAGCAGTTGGCAAACACAAATCCGCGCAAACACGGCCTTAGCAGCAGCAGCACAAGCAAACACAAAGCAGCGAAAATACGGCCATAGCAACAGCAGCATTATTAGCAAACACTAATCCGCGCAAACACGGTCTTAGCAACAGCAGCACAAGCAAACACAAAGCAGCAAAAATACGGAGCTAGCACACCTAGATGAACACATAACCGCACAGGGTGTCTCTCGCCCATAACGAGCTTCCACAACCACAACATCAAACAAAACATTTCTCCAAGCAACTCCAGCGCCGCCTATTTTGAAAAAATTATTCACTCCACCAAAAGTCGGAACGAATATTCTGTAAGTAACAAACCTCGCGAAATGATTCTCTTTCTACGATTTTCTTGGGAGCTTCCTCCATGTCAGACCCGCATAGGGAATCCTCAGAGCTTAGGGAATCACGCCTGAGGGAATTGCGACGGTGCCACGCGCTAGCAGAGCTCGCCGACGATCTTACTGAGCGAGAATCGGACTGGTCATTGCACGATCCCGAATGGGTCGATTCCATGCCGAGTGGCTTCTCCGTGATCTGATTGGCCGTAGCAACGCTTAAGCGATCGGATTGGATGATCGAACTTGGTCCTCGCGGATAACCATGGCCGCTCCACAGCGGATGAGTCGCTGTTTTGGGCGATGTTGCGGACGCCGTGAAAACGGCCGGACGCAAGAGGGACTTTACAGACCGCGGAGAAGTTTCATGTGCGACAACAGACTCGTTTCGGAACGGGCCGTAAAGATGATTGACCGGCCGTGCTAAGAACGCTAAGATAAGTAAGAGGGAATACTTATGTCTACAAACGCAAAATTCACGGCAGAAGATTGTCAAGAAAGCAATCGGGAAACAGGGACGTCAAGAATGCAAGAACATCCCAAACACAACAATTGGGAGCGCAAAAAGACGCCAAGTTTGAAATATATAAAGAATCATAGAGAAACAGAAAAATGGCCTACGCTTTTGTGCGGACTTTTCTTCGATGAATAAACCTCCCAGATGACCTCTGAGTAGATCAGGCGTGACAGTTCCCTGTAAGCATGCAATAAATCAACAGATGGCAGTCATCACTACGCACTCGAGGCTAAAGGTGGATTTCCATATCCATGAAAATCATCCGCGGACAAAACAGAACAAAAAAATGCCGCAAATTGGGCCGCAGAAAATTTTCTGACGACCAGTTTCCACTCTAGATAATATCCAGAGAATTTTCCGCGGAACTCAGCAAACTCCCGCCAAATATTTAGTAAAGCAAAACGCTGATTGGCTCATTTTGAAATTTGCCGCCAGAAATTCGCTCAAAGTTGGATTCGGTTCAACTCTGCCAGACTGAGCGGTACGGAAATGATTCCGTTGCTGATAAGGCTACAAGTGGCAATCAATCACTGTTTCCTATTGTTGCGTTCTGTTCGCGAATTTTCTGGAAAAGGAAACCGACCTTAACACGTCAAAAGGCAGCAGAAAGCCGCTCGAGCGATTCCTATACACAGACATACGACGACAGACAACCTGATCTTGGAATTGCAATACGCAACCCACAGCCGCCATCTTGCGCCCTATGCTTTCGATAATAAACAGCAGTGGTGGTGGTGGTGGTGGTGGTGGTGGTGGTGGTGGTGGTGGTGGTGGTGGTGGTGGTGGTGGTGGTGGTGGTG
>QQSS02221576.1:0-10745 GCA_003687565.2 Craspedacusta sowerbii
TACATACATACATACATACATACATACATACATACATACATACATACATACATACATACATACATACATGCATACTGTACCGTTCTTTCAATTGTCCTTGTTTTGATTTTTAGATGAAATAGGCCTAAGTCACGTTATCGAGGTATGTTGGTTTGTTGACATCCTTTGCGTGGAGTATGTGCACTTTCGGATGTTTCTTATAAGTTTTGCTTATAATTAGTTGCAGTTGGAGGAGGAGGGGAGAAAATATTAATTCGATGACTTTTTTAGGATTTCTCCCACCACTTATTCCCTTTGGTAACCTTTCTGAGTCCCGATTTTCGGATGCTTCCAACGCCCTGTCCATTGCCAATCGTCAATACTTTATACAGCTCTAATGGTAACACCATGCATATGTATCCATTCCTTGTCGGGGACTTCTTAAATTTGGTCTTCGCTTTCCTTCCATGTGATTCCATGGACGGAATGGATCGGAGTCCTAGCGTAGTCGAGTTGTCGGAGATTCGCATGCGGTCGTTTTTCTAACCGATGCGAAGCTCTGGTATGCATATCGCCCGAATCTTGGGAAGTCCCATATCTTAGATTTAAATAGCTAAGTACATATCAGTCTCCAGTTATTAGTGCCTGCAGCGATCTGTCCGTTTGATAAGCTCTTCGGCCATGAAGCCTTCTTCTAAGTTTTTTGATTCCAAGTCAGAGGTGCGTACTTCTTCCAAGTATGTGACTTCATTGTACATATTCAGTCCTCATTTCTCATTCTTAAAATTTGCTAGGATTTTTTTTAGAAATTCAGTGTTATATTGATATACGTTGTCTTCAACGTCCCGCGCGTCTCTATTCTTGAGGCTTTTTTTTTTGCGTAATATAATATTCATAACGGTCAAGCTGCCACACGGACGGGTCAATACTTACGGCCTGTAGTAGAAAATTACACACACACACACACACACACACACACACACACACATATGCACACACGTACACACACACACATATGCACACACCTACGCACGCACGCACGCACGCATATATATATATATATATAAAGAGTAGTTGTCTACGCTGAACCTAAATCTCCGTTATAAACAAATGCTTTCCGCAAATCCTAACAATGAAAAAGGTAAGTATGCCAGGAATACATAAAATATCTTAAACTTGAATGTGGTGCTGGCAAGTGCACATGAAGAACCGTTTTTGAGCCGTTAGAATCTTTGTCTTCCAGATCTAACTGAGCAAGGACTATACCACTGCATACATGACTGCTCTGTTCGTCGAAGGCCAATTTGCCAGCAGTTTTTTTTTTTCGTAAACGTGTTGCGCAGTTGTCTGAGTTGAGAGAATTTCTTTCCGCGTGGTGCCTAGTCCTCTTCCAGCAGTATTGGCTTCGTTCTTTTCCAGAAGTAAAGCGGAAAGTTTTTCAGGATTTTTGCCTTAGTGTTATTGGAGTCCAACTGTTAGACAACAATTGCTAATTCCTAATCGGATATTTTAAGAACTGACTGCGTGCATGTGCGGGCTGGTTTTTATCGTCAGCGGAGTTGCGTATTTTAGCGTTTCTACGTCATAGCATCAGATATAAAAAATATTTAGCATTACCGAACGGAGAATACTTAGGGTACGCCGGATAAGACAAGATTTCTGGGTTTGTGCTATCGATGTTTTTTGTTAGAACGGCCTGGTTTCGCCCTTTTAAGTAAGATTAAATAGGTCTTGTAGTAAACGCATACGCTCACAAGTTGGCTACAAGTTGGTCGTGTGAAATGCTGTCGAACGTATTCAGTTAATCTCGCAGCAAAAAAGCCCCAACTATGAAATCGTTTTCTAGACATGCTTGCCCCTTCTCTGATCATGTAAGTAGTACCTGGTGAGTTGTGTGATTTTTCCTAAATGCCGGAAGGAAAACAGATATAGCGTTAACTGTCTACGCGACGACCTGCTGTTTTAGTGCCTGGTCGTTAACTTTAGACATTGTGCTTAGAATTCTGACAGGCCTGTAGTTTTCTGCTTGTGTGCAATCGTCGCTGTTCTGCGAAGGAGTGTCTGCAGTCCATTTTTGCATTTTTGGAGACCTTGCATGCGAAGAGGCCTGAAAAAAAATTTGCGCAGTATGCTGCACAAGCATCGCCCGGAATTCAAGGATATGATTATCCGCTAGCTTTTGCTGGGATTTTACCGCGATCATATTTGGGTGATCCTGATTATTCCGCTTTCAATCATTGCCTGACAAGCTTGCCAACGTCTGGAAAATCAGCAGACTGAAAAAAAAAAAAAAAAAAAATTTGGAAATCAGCAAAACTTGAGCAGCCTTTTTGTTTTGAGTGCACAAAGACTTTTAACGATATCATGAAGTGCTTATGAAAGATCTCAGTTAGCTACTTGATGTCAGCGACTATTTTTTGACTGCCCTAAAGGACGAGGTCTTCCTCAAGCCTAGATCTGTAACAATTAGCTGTCTTAGTTCGTTCCTCATAAAATAACTTACTGTCTACCTGCGTTTTTTTTTCTCATAGCGCATGCTTGTTGCCAACTGTTGTCGTTGCTTCGGTTATTTGCTCATACCTCTCCTTCCCATTGAAGTTTGCGTTCTCAAGGTCGATGTTTATAGTGTCAGGTTCTTAATATTCCGTATCGAAAAACGGAAAGCTGTTGTGTTTATCTCTCACCGATTCTGGACGATGTAAATGCGACGTCATGCCTCACTATGAGTTTCCGATAATCGCGCAAGTTGAAAAGTGAAACCACTTGGATTGGTCGGTATGAATGACGTATGTGCAAGGCCTGTGATACACGTGTTTGTCTTTGATAAGATTGTTCTGATCAGAGATGTCGCTTTACCTTTACCTTTAGTTCATGCAAGTTCGTCTCTCCATAACAAAAAAAAGAAGGCAGGTGGCATTAAAGGGACATTGTAATCGGGGTTTTCCTTTAAATAGAAATCTACCACGTTTAGACGATCGGATAATTCGGGCCTCAAATTATGCTTTTCTTTTATGAATAGTTCCTTTCTTTGCAAGCACGATAAGCCCGCCCCCTTATTGGTTGCGGTCCTATATTGCCTGGCAACATGTGGTCGGTCTATCGATTTTGGTTTCCCTGATAACCCAGTTATCAGCAAGAAAGTCATGCATAATTCTTCAACTTATAATTTTTATTTCTGATGCTCTTAATATTTTAGTATCCAATTAAATGGATCATGGGATTGGAGATTGGCACGTTCTTCAAAACACCGATATTCAGTGTCCAGCGTTATTTGTTGGCAGCAGGCGTATTTGAGAAGCTCAATTTGCAGGCGATATTTGGGTAGCCGTTGCATCTGGACTGACGTCTTAAAGGAGTAGGTGTACCTGGAGTGCTGTGATTCGCCACTGTCGCATTCCCTGGCGTATCTGGAAGCTAGGCTAAGGAGAATTAAAAGATGATAAATTTACGCAAAAACCAAAGTAGCCGGACGATCGTTCAGGTTTGCTTTCCCTAAAGTTTGTGAATACATACTTTTAAAGATAGCGAGCCACGCTTGAGTCACACTATAACTTAGCACGACAAAAGGGATGCAACTTCGCTGATGTTCTTTTGCCCTTTAAATTTTCCCTTTCGCTGGGGTCGCCATTGGTTTCATTCCTCGAAACCGCCAGTCCACTAAGCGTGCATTGTTAGGGATTTAAATGAACAGCATTGCTACTTGTTACTAACAAACTCTGTGGGCTAAAAGATATCGGTAGTAGCCACGTGTATGATGTTCTAGTCGAAGGTGGCTTTAAAATGGCAATTTGCGTCGAAGGACTTGAGATTGGACTTAATTTCTTTGGTTGAAATATATACCTGACGTATGCAACCCATCAAAGTGCGAATTGAAGAGTCCTATTGAACACAAAGCAGGCAGGCGCAGGTTGTTAGTATTGAACCAAGGAATTGGTGTTGTATTTTTTCATACTATTAAACTACTATATTCCCTTAATGCGATTTGTTGTTGTTTGTTGTTTTTAAATGGCAGTCTTAGCTAGATGACGCCAATGTTTTAACGGGAATTAAAAAAAAAAGAAAACTTTTCGGTTGCTAATTCTCACCTGAAGAGCAGAAGGAAAGTTTTCTAGAGCAATGTTTCCCTAAGTTTCTTTCTCAGAATTGGTAATACGCGAGCAGGTTTATCGCTCGCGTTCAGGAACTGCTTAACAAAATAAAAGGCAGCGACGAGAGCGAGTAGAGGCTCGTCTGAATAACATGTGCATGCATTCCGTTAATTTATTAGTGATTTGTGTTAATTAGTTTATTTATAATACATGGATTATGGAGTTATTATGGTTATTTATTAGAAAGTTTTGATTTAATTTATTTATGTTGTTCTTAATTGCGATTTTCTTGGCAATGGCATGTTGACCCAATTTGGCCTATGGATTCTTGGGAAGATTTATAGTCCAACTTTTTAACATACACTTTTCCACTTGATGCATTTGTATTTCCAGCGAAAGAGTTTGTTTTCCAATGTCGCTGGCATGGGCTTTACCTTTTGATATAAGTATTTAGGTGCAGTTCAAGGTAATTCTTCAACGTAACTCCGCAACAGGGTTGGGGCAGTGGTATCGGTCTAACAAATAACGTCTGCACTCCTGTCCTGTGCACGGTTTTTTTTAAGTCATCATTTATGCTTGTGCTGCGTCCACTCCACTTCTGTATGCCGTGGTTCTATGTTACTATGTCGCACCTTTCGCAGTTTAGCGAGGCCACCATTGCTTGCTGTTTTTGAATAGCTGAACAGCATTTCGGAACTGGTCTGGTTTAACTGCTGGTCTTCACGTTAAAGTGATTAGCGTAGGACGGGTCGCGGTGCAATCTATATTGCTTAGTTTCGTATGTTTCTATTATCTTGCTGGAGTTAACTTTTAGCTTGCTATTTGGGGGGAAATAAAATTGTTGTTGTTGTTGTTGTTGTTGTTGTTGTTCGAGGTTGGGGTCGCGAAACCGTTAGATAAGGTTTTTATTGTCGGCTAGGATAAATCTTTGCCTTTCTGACGTTCTTGTCGCGTGTTTACATGCCGTGCCCTGCGTGTTTACATACATGCATGCCCTGCTCTTAAGGTTTGGTTATAAGGTTCCTTAGCAGCGCCTGTTTTTCCCTGCTTAGCTTGGTCCGCAAGAGAAAGAGTGGATGCTGTCTGCAGCTCGGGGAAATATCGAGAAAATGAAACGGCTTCTTAAACAAAATTCGTCACTGGCCAGACAAAAGGACTTTGTCCTGGTATGGTCTGACAAAATAATGTGTTTGGACACCAGTGTTATGTCCTTAAAACTGTTGAAGTGATATGGTTTCTGCCTAATGTCGAGCTTGAGCTTTAGTGTAAAAGTGATGTCGAAAACGCGCATCTGTGGATGTGGCAAGACTTGTAGTAGGCGCTATAAACTGCAGGTGTGTTAAGTGGGCACGGGACCCCTGTGAGGTAAGTATTTGAATGCCTGTCATGTGTTATCGCTTACCTGAAATCCCTTGAAGCTGCGAGCTTGGTATGGCACCTGCAGAGTGAGAATTTCCCGCCAGGTAGGCTCGTGAAATCGGGTTGCTCTCTTTACAGGGAGTTCTTGTCCAGCAGGCAACTAAATAATCCTAACAGTACAGCTTTCTAAGAGTAAATAAATTTAAGCTTACGTTTGGCATTCTGTTGGATATATCCCCTTTCCACACAAAGTGGGTTCAGAAGCGTGGACTCGTTTGTACGGCAGGAGTTGTAGTGGGTACTGTCACCTGCAGGTGTGTTGATTGAGGTGAAGTCCGCGGAATGGTCGCGGATGGAGATTAAGGGGTTGTGGACTTAGCAGCTCACAAAGAACGAATTTGCAATTATTTGTTTTTATGTCTCATATATGATTGCGGTACGGGTAACGCCTGAAGATGACTTAATGTGCTAACATAAGATTTTTTTTGTTAAAGATATATGTTTTTGATATGGCAGTTCTGTTGTAGTATAATTCCGTGCAGTCTATTATATCATGATATTGTATAAAGTATTTTGCTTAGTTGAAGTCTCTGTTGCACTTACTGTCCACTGGTATTTTGTTCTAATATTATATCTTTTTGTTTCATGCTTTTCCTGGCTACGTCATATTTCAAACAGGGTGTAAGTTTGTTATTATCTTGTTTCCCTTTGGTATTTATTTTCGTTTACATTAAATGAACAATGTTCTCATATAATCTAATCTGCTCGTGATTGAGATGTTGAATATTTGTTGCTTGTAAGCGAAATTTTTAAAGTTTATATCTTGCCTTTCCTGCTTGTTTATTTCATTCTTTTGCTTGAATGTTTTGGTCACCGGGGTTTCATTTCACTTTTATTGTTTATGCTTATGTCTTCGTTCTATGCTTGGTGAAATGCAAGATGGATTCTTTTGTCCTGATTTTAGTATGTAAGTATACTTTTAGCCGTGGGTGTCGATGTGTAGATAGGTTTGGAAATTATGTTACTCGGTAGAGTTTTCGTATGCTTTTATTTCTAAACACACGATCAGAAGTCCCTGATGTGTGGTAAGGGTACTTTACTACAAGTTAGCTTGATCTTTCTGAGTGTACTTCACTGCGAGCCTTGTCCTTAATGTATTTCTGATCTTTGTTGCTTTTACCGTATCTTTTTTTAAATATTATCCCTCCTGACTTAGCATATAGCTTTTGCAGTTATTATTTTTTTTTTTGCGTGTTTGGTAAGCCTCGAGGTCTGAGAGCTAAGCTCTTTAGGGCTCCTGGGAGATATTTAAGATTCGCTACTACTTCAAGCTTGTTGTGATACTAAGAAATCGTAGCTCTGGCTGGGTTTCTAATATCTTATAGAAGTCACCAAATGTTGAGTTAAATTGCTTCCTACCGAGGTTGTAGGGATGGTTTGTGTGTTATTTACGTTATTTAATATTTGTCTTGAGTCTGTCGCTTTTCTGGTCACCACAAGGCACCCCTGCCCGCTATTTCTGGTGTCTTAGTCCGGGAGTCTACTTGTGAAGTTAAGTCTGAGCATTGGTTTTTGCGGTAGCCTGGTTGACAAGGCTAATGATCATGTAATGGGAATAAGTATTGATTTGAGTAACAAAACAGCAATGTCCTGTGTGGTCTCAGCTTCTTTAATATCGAAAAACATTTTCTTTTCCATGCTATTTTAACTGCAAACATTAGTGTCGATGTAAAATGGTCATGGATTACCATTGGCTTCTGGCATGTGTGCATATCCTGGAAAGTGGTCAATAACTAAACTCCGTTTCGTCGGATCATTATTTACCACAATGAGCTCTGCTAAGATGGATTGTATGGTAAACCTCGAGTTTCAAATTTGAAAAGTTTTTCTCCTATCAAGAGATTGATTAGGTAAACTCCCTTTTGTAAGGAGGTTCCTTATTGACGTTATCGATAAACTTCTTGGCTTGTTGCATAGCTAGGTTGCGTTATCTGCGCCTAAAATACCAGTCGGTCATTGTTCTGCATTCTTCTTACTAGGTAAGGCTTTTGATTTTTGGATTCCCTATAGTCTACACGTGTGGGCTGTCCAACCTCGATTCTCATTTAGACTGCGCTGCATTGGGGAGCAAAGCTTGGGCGACCAGATATTGTACAGCTGGTCGCTGATGCTGGCGTAGATGTGCATTCCAAGTCGGTAGGTATGTTACCGGTGACTGTGTCATGGTGTGCTTTCTATTTGTTTGCGTAGATCGTATAATTATCAGTCTAAATTGCAAAATCAATTGACCCGGAATGGGTTCCAGTAAGGCCGTAAGCCACGCTTGGTATTCAAAAAACTCGGACAACCGCAGATTGAGAAGCAGTTCGGACATGATGTTTCAAACATGTCCGAAGTAACTTAGACCGCGTGTCACGTTATGTCCGGATTCACTCGGAGCCATTTATTGTATGTCCTGTTCAGACCAGTCAGACCGTGACTCTTATCTCCACCGATAGAGAAACACGTTCAGGAATTTTTCTTTGATAATTGTGGATTAATATTGTGATTTTAATATATATATATAATATGCTATATATATATATATATATATATATATATATATACAATATATATAATATATATATTTAATATTGTGAAGTTTTCTTTGCTATTGTCGTGGTGTCCTTGTGAACTAAGAACTCTAGGCGACGAGTTATTGCTTGAAATTTCGTGGTTTTTAGGCACAGCTGTGGTTAAACGTCAGCGCGCACTAGTTTTATGAGTCTTGGCGTGGTAGATGTTGTTGACACGGTAGTTACAAGAGACGTGTGTTTACATTTTCATGCACATGAAAATTCATGTAGTAGACGAAAGTTTTTGCTCTTTCTTTCATGTGGCGCCATGACAGCATGTAAGTAAGATTTCATGTTTCCTGCTAATCGGCTGCTAGATAATTGGTAAGATGCCATAGCTTTCCTGGTGACTTGCTCCCCCATTCATTGTCGATGATTTGGTTTAACGTGGGAAGTGAGGGATGAGATTTCTGATCACATGATACCATGCTTTTAACGTTTTAATGCCTCTAGGGCACGTCTTCGTATGTTTGAAACTGCATTATAGGCTTGAAATCTTGTAGAACTTGTACTGTTTGTTTTCTACTTTCATGTCTACGTATCTGACGAGTGTTGGTATTTCGGAATTGAAATTCTTTAGGGGGTAAGAAAATTTATTATGTCGTACACGTGGAGTGCAGTTTGTTCTGTTTGTTTGAGGGGCGCGTGTAGGCAGGTTTTCTATGCTGCCTGTATTGCTTAGGTCCGGCCGAGTTAGTTGAGACGCTGGGTCGTATAATTACCACTTCATCGCGCGTGTAGATGCGTACATGCAGCCGTGATTCATAGATAACTCGGGCAGTTTGCTAATCTATGCCTGTTCCAAGCCCGGATAAGGGAGGAGGGTTAATGTCTACTAAGCACTGATCTGTAAAATCTCCGCAATAAAGCAATAGTGAAGAAGAAGTAAAATGATTCATACATCGAACTAGCCCTCCACTTGCAGTTTGCTAATCTAGCTATGCCGGTTCCAAGCCCGGGATAAGGGAGGAGGGGTTGATCTTCTAAGCACTTGTCTGTAAAACCCCGCAGTACAGCAATAACAAAGAAGAAGAATAAGTATTATTCATACATCCAACTAGCCCTCCACCTGCAGTTTTTATGTTGATGAAAGGCTCTAAGTTTTCGAGTGCTAAAGAAGAAATGGTTTTGTATACTTCTTACCTTGCATTTTTGAACTGGATTCTTGTGGGAAGGACTGTGAGCTAAAGGTCCTGTATGCAAAATGTGAACAGGTGAATAGTTGCTAACGTTTCGGATCCTTCTTTGGTAGCTCTTAGCTATTATTTGCATATCGAGTAGAATTTTATATCATTTACCGTCGCCAGATCCATTGCAGTGTAAGATTTATTTAAGTACAAGCTCGATCAACTTTTTGCTATTCTCACTGCTAAGTTTTTCTTATCCAGGGATCCACTCCCCTTCATCTAGCAGCTATGGGTGGCAAAGACAATGTTATAATTCAGCTTATTGAGAAATACGGTATGTAATGTGCTTGGATATGCCTAACAGATGCCTACTTAGAAACATACATCGGTAAATTTGCCTAATGTATGCAAACATATGTACTCTTATTTGTGAATACGTAATTTCAGTGTCTATCCGTGCTTGTATTGACCTGACAAACTTTATGAGAAGGTCAAACCCTTCGATCTTATAGGAGCGAATATACACGCGCGAGACTACGGAGGAAAGAAGCCAAGAGATGTTGTCAAAGAAACGGTTTCCGGCGATGTGCAAAGTGAGTTATTGGGCGTTTTTTTTTTTTTTCAGCAGCGCCATATCTTTTTGCCATAAAATTTTTGTTAATCGTTCGTTATTGGAAGTGCTATCGCCAAATATTGTTGCTATTATTGAAAATCTTATATATTATAATATTATATTATAATAAAATATTATATTTCCAACATTTATACCTCCATAATAGGCTAACATTTGTCAAAGATAACAACTACATTGACGACACGTACCAGGAGGGCTTCTGGACGGATATTTTTGGTACCAGTGAACATACTAAAACAATGTAAAGTTATGATCGACAATGCCAGAACGAAACAGCGAAGTGCCGTAGTAGCTGTACTGGATCTGAGAAACGCATTCGGCGAGGTTCATCATAGCCTGCCGAATTCAATCCTTCGGTATAATCACAGCCCACCCGAAAATTTGCGGCCTCCTTAGTAGCATGTATCGAGACTTCCAAGTTTCGATCGCTAAAAGTACGTGTAACCGAGCTTATCTCTGTGCAGGGCTTCATGGTGACAGTCTATCACCTATCTTATTCAATCTGGTTGTAAATAGTCTTATAAATGCCATCGAAGTAGAAAAACTCAGTTGTCATGGCTATACTCGCTCGCGCTCCTCAATACGCATCACTGGTTCCAGTTTGCCGACGACACCGCTATCAAATGCTCTGCGACGTATTCTCAAAGTGTTGGACCTTGGTTAAACATACGCGTCGATAGAGCCGTACTTTTTGTATTAAGAAGAGTGGATCACGCCATATCAGCTCAATATTAAAAATCTCCTAGCGAAGAGTACCGGCAAATGCTCGTGGTGCAAGGCTGTACGTATCTGGGAAAGCAATTGAACTTAGCCATGAATTTTGGATAGTGAAGTCTCTGTGGTGACGCAGTACTTGACAAAGATTGATCTATTATTATTATTATTATTATTATTATTATTATTATTATTATTATTATTATTATTATTATTATTATTATTATTA